>JAWQEG010004957.1:147500-155396 GCA_033782935.1 Petrolisthes cinctipes
CTTAAAGAAATCCTTGAATTTATTAATAATAATACTTTCAAGGCTGTATACCTGTTTGGTGACTGGAATATAAATTTATTGAACCAAGATGATGCACATGTCAATGAATTTATAATGCTGATGTATAGGTTTTCTCTGTTACCGGCAACCACGAAACCAACCAGAGCCATACGGGATACAGCCTCACTCATTGATCATATTTGGTCAAATCAAGCAGAAATGAACCACAGTAACACAATAATCTACACTGATATCTCTGACCATTTCCCCATACTATCTCAATTTCACTGTATAACTTCAAACGAGCCTTCCTCAAAATTTGTAAATAAAAGAATTTTTAATAATGTTAATGAGGTGCGGTTCGCTGAGGGTGTCTCGTTGGTTGACTGGAGTGATGTACTTGCTTCACAGTGTCCTGACCTTGCTTATAATATGTTTTTTGATACGTTTAACAAATTATTCCAGGAGAATTTTCCTCTTAAACGCATACAAGTCACTAATAAATCAGGAAAATGTCCTTATATGACAGCTGGCTTAAGACAGAGTGTTAAAGAAAAACATCGCTTAGAGCGATTAGCAAATAAGTGGCCAATAACTTACAGGGAGACATACAGAGTCTACAGAAATACCTTAACAAAATCATTACGTGCAGCAAAAAATGAATATTTTAAAAATAAAGTTCTTAACAATCAGGGTAAACCCCAAAAAACATGGAAAACTATAAATACTTTACTGGGTCGTCATCGCCAACCAAGTGACATTGATATCGGTGTGGATGAATCTGAAACTGCAAATACTTTTAATCACCATTTTCTCAATATTGTTGGGTGCTCTACTAGTGACACCAACACAGGATACAGACAGTACCTACAAAATCCTCCTAACTATTCTATGTTTCTATCACCTTGCCATAACTCGGAAATTACATCATACATAAACTCTCTTAAAACTAATGCTGCAGGCTATGATGATATCCCCTGTAACCTTTTGAAGTTAACTGCAGATTATATTACAGTCCCTCTAACTTATATAATTAACTTAAGTTTTCATATCGGTAAATTTCCAGATAAATTAAAATATGCTAAAGCTATACCATTACACAAATCAGGTAGTAAAAATGATATGAATAACTATAGACTCGTTTCAATTCTACCGAGTTTTAGTAAAATTTTTGAAAAAGCCATACGTACACGACTAGTTTACTATTTGGAAAACAATAATTTACTGTCCACTTGCCAATATGGATTTAGGGAAAAAAGGTCAACCGAAACTGCTCTCTTAAATGTTGTCTCTAATATATACATAAATTTGGATAAAAAATTGTATGTAGCTGGTGTATTTTTGGACATTGCCAAGGCTTTTGACTCGCTGAACCATGCCATCTTGCTTGATAAACTTCCTTATTTTGGGATCAGGGGAACCCCACTTAAATTATTTAGGAGTTATTTATTGAATAGACAGCAGTGTGTTTACTGTAGTAACAAGTATTCTGATTTCGAAGTGATAAAAAATGGTGTTCCTCAGGGTTCTGTTTTGGGTCCAATACTGTTTTTAATTTATATTAATGATCTACCTAACATTAGTAACAATATAACCTTCACACTTTTTGCCGATGACACTAATTTTATAGCTACAGACAGAAATTTAGAATCCTTACACAGTAAATTGAACATTGAATTGCATAGTATAAATAAGTGGATTACAGTCAATAAATTAAAGCTTAATGTTAAGAAGACACACTTATTAGTATTCCAAAACAGATCCCTGAGTATTGATCTAGCGCCTATATATCTGGATGGAGTGGTGGTTGATCGTGTTCAGTCAACAACATTTTTAGGTGTGGTACTTGATGAACACATAAACTGGAAGCAGCATATCAGTGGGCTCTGTGTAAAGGTGTCCAAAATATGTGGTATTTTACATCGTATTCGTGATAAATTAACAACTGAAACCTTGATATTAATTTATTATACTTTATGTTATTCCAAACTCATTTATTGTGTCTCAGTGTGGGGTTGTACCTGGCCCTCGTTTCTTAATGATGTCTCCAAGGTTCAGAAGGCTGTTCTAAGGGTTATTACATACAAGGCAAAGTTTGATTCTACACAATATATCTTTAAATCTTTAAAATTAATGAATTTTCACTCAGTGCATAAATATTTTGTAATACTCAGCATTTTTCGTTTGATTAGGAGTAACTTTAATAATGAATTATTTAAATTACAAAATCACAATATAAATACCAGAAGAAATCAATTAAATTTATTATGCCCTGCTTATAGAACAACATTATTCTATAATTGTATTTTGTGCATTGGCCCAAACATGTGGAATTCTCTACCATTTGATTTAAAAATGTGTTTGCAGTCAAGCTCTGTAGATAGCTTCAAGTTCAAATTAAAGAAATATATATTAAGTCTGCAAAATCTTTAGGCTATCTATAAAATTTTGCTATAAAATATAGGTGATGTTTTGAATGTTGTATTGTTGCCCGGTATTACATTGAAATGTATCATACTGTTTGGTATTTTTTTTTTTTTTTTTTTTTTTTTTTTTGTGCTGTTTTGTTGATGTGATTGTGTGTTTTATTTGTTTTATATTACTAATTTTGTAGTTACATTTTTGGGGTATATATTGTTTGTTGGTGGTGATATTGTTCTGTTTTAGTGGTGTGTTTGAGTGTTGCTTGGTTTTATATTAAGTTTACTAATTTTGTTGATCCATTATTCTAAATGTTTATTACTGTTTTATTTTTTGCTACTTTACTGTACTCAATTTTAAAATATTATGTTTCTGGGTGGTGATATTATACTGTATTTGTATGTTTTTATTGTTGCATACCTGATATTGTAATAAATGAATTTGCAGGTACTGTGTATCTTACTAATTTGTTTGTGATATTGTCTTTGTTGATGGTTATATTTTCCTGAGTTGTGTATTCTTTGTTTCCTGTTAATACTATGACATAACCTTTATGTATATATTGTCTGGACAAGCTGTAAACTAAGTTTATTATCTAGATCTGCTAATGAGATTCGTCTCGGCAGACCTTACCATGCGTTTTATATACATAATTATAATCCAATTTTTTGTAAATACTATGGCAATAAATATTTGAACTTGAACTTGAAAAACTTGAACTTGAACACACACACACATAAATCATCCTCACCCTTACACACACACACACACACACACACATAAATCATCCTCACCCTTACACACACACACACACACACACACACATAAATCATCCTCACTTTTACACACACACACACACACACACACACACACATAAATCATCCTCACTTTTACACACACACACACACACACACACACACACACACACACAAAATCCTATACCAGTCCAGCCGTCCAGACAGACATAGCCATCACTATATTATGGTTTCCAGCACACCAGCACACCAGCCAACCAACCAACCAACCAACTGGAACACAGAACAACACTTCCCCTTGTAACCAATAGAGACTATCGTTCACTGTGACTGGTCGAGGGAGAGAGAGGAGTGGGCGGGGCTTGACGGATGCTGCTGGGATGCTGTTGTTTCCGCTGCTCCTCCTCCTCCTGCTGGTGGTGATGGCTTTCATCTCAGTTCCGCTAATTTAGTGTGACGGCAACACAAAAGAAAATCGTGGATCGTGTGAGTGAGTGTGTGAGTGGGTTGGGGCCAAAAACGGATTATTTATGATATTGGTGTTGTGTGTTTAAAATGGTTTGTGTGTGTGTGTGTGTGTGTGTGTGTGTGTGTGTGTGTGAATTTTAAATGGTGTTGTGTGCTAAGATGGTTTCTGTGTGTGTGTGTGAATTGGGGGTGTTAAATGGAGTTGTGTGTTAAGATGGTGTGTGTGTGTGTGTTTGTTAAGATGGAGTGTGTGTATTAGTGGTGTTAAATGGTGTTGTGTGTTAAGATGGTGTATGTGTGTGTGTGTGTGAATTGGTAGTGTTAAATGGTGTTGTGTGTTAAGATGGTGTGTGTGTGTGTGTGTGTGTGTGTGTATTAGTGGTGTTAAGTGGTGTTGTGTGTTAAGATGGTGTGTGTGTGTGTGTGTGTGTGTGTGTGTGTGTGTGTGTATTAGTGGTGTTAAATGGTGTTGTGTGTTAAGATGGTGTGTGTGTTAAGATGGTTTGTGTGTGTGTGTGTGTGTGTGTGTGTGTGTGTGTGTGTGTGTGTGAATTGGTGGTGTCAAATTGTGTTTTATCAGTGCTAAGGTGGTGTGTGTGATATTGCGTTGAGTGTTAAATGGTGTTTTATCGGTGTTTAGGTGGCATGTGTTGTATGTCGGTGCTAAGGTGGTGTGTTGTGTGATTTGGTGGTGTTTTTTTCGATGTTATGGTGGTGAAGAGTTGAGTGTTAAGGTGTGTGTGTGTGTGTGTGTGTGTGTGATTTGGGTGTTAAGGTGTGTGTGTGTGTGATTTGGGTGTTAAGGTGTGTGTGTGTGTGTGTGTGGGTGTGTGTGATTTGGGTGTTAAGGTGTGTGTGTGTGTGTTTGTGATTTGGATTTGAGTGTTAAGGTGTGTGAAATAGAAGTGCTATATGGTGTTTTTTTCGGTGTTATGGTGGTGAAGTGTTGAGTGTTAAGGTGTGTGTGTGTGTGTGTGTGTGTTAAGGTGTGTGTATCTGTGTTAGAAATAGTGGTGTTATATGGTGTTTTGTTTGGTGTGTGTTGTGTGTCAGTGTTAAATTATTGTTTGGCAGTGTTAAGGAAGTGTGGGGATGATGCGTGTGTGATTTGCAGGTGTTAAATGGAGTTTTAATTCGGTGTTAAGATGGTGTGTGTAATTTGGTGGTGTTAATTGCAGTTTGTGTGTGTGTGTGTTAAGGTAGTGTGTGTGTGTGTGTGTGTGTGTGTGTTAAGGTAGTGTTGCAGGTGTTAAATGGAGTTCTTATTCGGTGTTAAGGTGGTGTGTGTGATTTGGTGGTGTTAATTGCAGTTTGTGTGTGTGTGTGTGTGTGTGTGTGTGTGTGTGTGTGTGTGTGTGTGTGTTAAGGTAGTGTGTGTGCTTGATATTGTTTTGTGTGTGTGTTACTTTGGCGTTGAATGTTAAGATGCTGTGTGTGTGAATTGGTGGTGTTAAATGGAGGGTTTTATTTTCTGTGTTAAGGTGGTGTGTGTGATATTGCTTTGAGTGTTAAGGTGGTGTGTGTTATTTGGATTTCAGTGTTAAGGTAGTGTGTGTGTGTGTGTGTGTGTGTGTGTGTGTGTGTGTGTTAAGGTGGTGTGTGTTATTTGGATTTCAGTGTTAAGGTAGTGTGTGTGTGTGTGTGTGTGTGTGTGTGTGTGTGTGTGTGTTAAGGTGTTGTGTGTGTTATTTGGATTTCAGTGTTAAGGTAGTGTTTGTGTGTGTGTGTGTGAATTGGTGGTGTTATATGATGTTTTTTTCCGTGTTCGTTAAATGGTGGATTTTCGGTGTTAAGGTGTGTGTGTGATTTTGAATTGCGTGTTAAAGTGATAAGTGTGTGTGTTACCTTGCCGTTGCGTGTTAATATGGTGTTAGTGTGTGTGTGTGTGAGTGTGTCTGTGTGTGTTATTTGAGTTACTTGTTAAAGTGATATGTGTGTGCGTTTCCTGGCCGTTGCGTGTTAATGTGGTGTGTGTGTGTGTGTGTGTGTTATTTAAGTCGAGTGTTGAGGTGATGTGTGTGTGTGATTTGGTGTCGAGTGATAAAGTGATGTGTGTGTGTGTGATATTTGAGTCGAGTGTTGAGGTGATGTGTGTGTGTGTGTGTGTGATTTGGTGTCGAGTGATAAAGTGATGTGTGTGTGTTATTGGAGTCGAGTGTTGAGGTGATGTGTGTATGTGTGTGTGTGTGTGTGTGTGTGTGTGTGTGTGTGTTTGTGTGTGATTTGGTGTCGAGTGATAAAGTGATGTGTGTGTGTGTTATTTGAGTCGAGTGTCGAGGTGATGTGTGTGTGTGTGATTTGGTGTTGAGTGTTAATGTGATATGTGTGTATGTGTTACTTAAGTCGAGTGTTGAGGTGATGTGTGTGTGTGTGATTTGGTGTTGAGTGTTAATGTAGTGTGTGTGTGTGTGTGTTTATGCGTTGAGTGTTAAGGTGGTGTGTGAGATTTGGTGCTTTTTCGGTGTTAAAGTGGTGCATTTAGACGGTGTTAAATAGTGATTTAGAGGTGTTAAATGGTGATTCGGGGATTGGTGTTAAGCTGCGTGTTAAATGGTGTTTTTTCGGTGTTAAGGTTGTTCGGTTTGGTAGTTTTTACGGTGTTGAATGGTGCTTTTTTCGGTGTTAAGGTGGTGCATTTAGACGGTGTTAAATAGTGGTTTAGAGGTGTTAAATGGTGATTCGGGGATTGGTGTTAAGCTGAGTGTTAAGTTGGTGTGGTTTGAGGGATATTTAAAGGTAATTTTGAGAGTGGTGTTAGGCTGAGTGTTAAATGACTTTTTTTTTTTTTTTTTTTTTTTTTTTTTTTTTTTTTTTTGGGTATAAAGGGGTTAATACACTTTTGGTAAATCTGGAGCAAATGATTCCTCCAAACGTTTCCAGGCAACAGACCCCCATTATTTTTCTTCATCTGATCCTAATTTCCTGGCATACTTTGGAGAAATTAAGACACTCCAATGTATCAAATGTTGTGTTTTAATTACCCTCTTAATTAATTAATACTGTATATTATATTATATTATTTCACGGGGTAAATTGAAGTGCTCCTGAATCCTCCAAATTATGTCACAAAACTGAAGGCCTATTTGTGTAATATTGATTTTTTTTATATATATATATATATATATATATATATATATATATATATATATATATATATATATATATATATATATATATATATATATATATATATATATATATATATATATATATATATATATATATATATATATATATATATATATATATATGTTTTCTAGTATAGTTTGGAGGAATTTTGACTTCCAAATTATACCCCAAAGAAATTTTCTCTATATTATTTTAATCATATTTAAGGGCACATTATACTTTTGGTACAGCCGTGACAATCAAATAACCACCGACACTTTCCTTCTATCGTGCAAAGAAATCAGTATCATATAAAAATATATTCATACAACAACACCTTACGTCAACTCAACCCCCTGGCCGAGTGGTTAGTGTTCTGGACTCGTAACTGGAGGTCGGGAGATCGATTCTCTCAGGTGAGGGCCTGAGAATATTTACTCTTCCGATTTGAGTTTGAGGCACTAACTATAAGGCCACCGAACGTCGTAAAACACCCTCGCTGGTACCATAACAGCTGCAGTATTTGGGAATAACCCTCACTTCCCTCCCTCTGTGGCTGGGTACCAGTTCGGAAGTCGTGACGTGTGTGTGTGTGAGCAGAAGTTGACCTGGGCCACGGTAATGGGCTTGATGAAGCCTATGTCCAGTGTCGAAAGATGATAAAAAAAAAAAAAAATCATTATTATTATGAGGTGCTGCAGAATATATTCATACAACACCTTACGTCAACTCAACCCCCTCAATCATTATTATGAGGTGCAGCAAAATATATTCATTCAACAACACCTTACGTCAACTCAAGCCCCTCAATCATTATTATTAGGTGCTGCAAAATCATACACATGTTGTTCTTTACTACCAAAAGATATTACCAAGATATGAGGTGCTGCAAAATCACACAAGTGTTGTTCTTTATTTTACAAAGATATTTACTACGATTGAAGTTTAGTGTCGGTGGGTATTTGATTGTGGCTGTACATACGGTACATTGAAGAGCCTTGATTCCTCCAAAGTATGTCAGAAACAGTGCCATATTACCAAAAAATAATGGTTGCCTGTTGCTATTGAACATGGGGATGAGACATTGAGTGTATATGAGAGAGAGAGAGAGAGAGAGAGAGAGAGAGAGAGAGAGAGAGAGAGA
>JAWQEG010004958.1:0-25000 GCA_033782935.1 Petrolisthes cinctipes
CTATGAATCTTAGTGGTGATAAGGAGGAGGAGGAAGAGGAGGAGGTGAAAGGGAGAAGAAGCAGAGAAGAAGGAGGAAGAGGAGGTGGATAAGGAGAAGGAGGAAGAGGAGAGTAGGATAAAGAGGAGGAGGGGGGTGGTGGTGGTGGACGGAGAAGAGGAGGAGGAGGGAATGGATGAGGAAGAGAAGGAGGGATAGGAGGTGGAGGAGAATGAGGAAGAGATGGAGGTGAATGAACTTACCCGCTTGACCAATTTGACTATGTATCTTCAAAGAGAGAGAGAGAGAGAGAGAGAGAGAGAGAGAGAGAGAGGAGAGAGAGAGAGAGAGAGAGAGAGAGAGAGAGAGAGAGAGAGAGAGAGAGAGAGAGAGAGAGAGGGGGGGGGGGGGGAGAGGGTACGGGGAAAAGTGAGAGCATCAGGCAGGTCATCAAGTAACGAAGTGACAGACATACAAACACACAGACAAACACCGGACCTAAAACAACAAAAACCAAAAATGATAATGTGGGAAAGCCCTTCGAAGAATAAAGATATAAACAACAGCCGGACCTCAAAAGACTCCACAGTCATACTTACAGTAACACGTGTTTACAAAATAAACACAGAGCAACACAAAACGCATATTATTCACTCCTCACCTCGCAAAAAAAAAAAAAAAAAAAAAAAAAAAAAAAAAAAAAGAGAGAGAGAGAGAGAGAGAGAGAGAGAGAGAGAGAGAGAGAGAGAGAGAGAGAGAGAGAGAGAAAAAAGCTATATTCATTACTAAGGACTCAACCAGTTCAAGAAAGAATCGCAAAGTTATTCGCATCTTTAATTAAAGGGGAGACTCTCTTGTTGATAAATTGGAGTGCTACTGATTCCTCCAAGATGTGCCAAGAAACAGGACGGACCACATGAACAAAAAATAATCATGGTGACCTGTTGCTTGAAATAGTTTAGTTTGGAGGAATCACCAGCTGCTCCAGATTTACCAACACTGTATTAATTACCTCCTTAAACACAACAACAACAACAACAACAACAATAACAACAGCAACAACAACAACTATAATAATAATAATAATAATAATGATAATAATAATAATAATAATAATAATAATAATAATAATAATAATAATAATAATAATAATAATATTAATAATAATAATAATAATAATATCTAAATCCCTTTCTATCTGATAAATTTTATACTGTGCATGGTACTCTTATGACACTTCAGTATTAACCCTCGCATCAAGAAGGTTGTGTTCTGATTGGCCACACCGTCTTGTGCACACAGACGACCAATCACAGTCTTTGTTTACATTGCCCGCATTGTCTGGCTTCGCAGTTAAAAAAAAAAAAAAAAAAAAATGGGGGTCGAGAAAATGTCACATATAACATCCTGGCCTTGAGACTCGCCTGGTGACGTCATGGTGTTGTTATTCCACGGGTCTGCTTGGCCGCCAGTCAAATTATAAAGTGTTCTGGTGATCCCGACAGTCAGATTATAAAGTGTTCTGGTGATCCCGACAGTCAGATTATAAAGTGTTCTGGTGATCCCGACAGTCAGATTATAAAGTGTTCTGGTGATCCCGACAGTCAGATTATAAAGTGTTCTGCTGATCCTGACAGTCAGATTATAAAGTGTTCTGCTGATCCCGACAGTCAGATTATAAAGTGTTCTGCTGATCCCGACAGTCAGATTATAAAGTGTTCTGCTGATCCCGACAGTCAGATTATAAAGTGTTCTGCTGATCCCGACAGTCAGATTATAAAGTGTTCTGATGATCCCGACAGTCAGATTACAGAGTGTTGGTAAGTCTGGAGCCAATGATTCCTTCAAACAAACTATTCCAAGCAACAGGCCACCAATATCTTTATCAATGTGGTCGTGTTTCCTGGCATACTTTGGAGGAATGAAGGAACTCCAAAGTATACTATCCCCTAAAGGTGGTATACAATACTTTTGGTACGTTGGAGTGCCTTGATTCCTCCAAAGTATGTCAGGAAACAGATCCAATGAAAAATATAATGGTATCCTGTTGCTTTGAATAGTTTGGAGGAATCAGTTGCTCCAGATTTACACCAACAACAACATTGTACTACATAATACCCATTAAAATATCAGAAACAATATTACTCTCTCTCTCTCTCTCTCTCTCTCTCTCTCTCTCTCTCTCTCTCTCTCTCTCTCGATTGTATGAAAATTGGAGGCTTCTGATTCCTCCTGACCATGCCACGAAACAAGGTCCTTCCATATAGGTGTGTGTGTGTGTGTGTGTGTGTGTTTCGTGGCAATATTTGAAGGACTTACTAACCTCCAATTTTCAGACTACATCACGGGGTCCCTTAATTTAATCCTAACAGGCATAGTATAGTTTAGAGGACTAATGATTTGTGCCCCCTACGTATGTTTCTTAGGCACTCGATAATGATATGATATGAAAGGCAGAAAATCACGTGACTATCCAGCATACATATTATATTACATATCTCACTCTATTCATCCATTCATCCATTATATTCATTATGTTCTACACTCTGTTCAATAAACCGTTTATTATTATTATTATTATTATTATTATTATTATTATCATTATTATTATTATTACTATTATCATTATTATTATTATTATTATTATTATTATTATTATTATTATCATTTTTTTTTATTATTATTATTATTATTATTATTAATATTATTATCATTATTATTATTATTATTATTATTATTATTATTATTATTATTATATACTGGAGAGGTATTAAGTTTCTTACCGTGTTAAGTGGCACTATATAAACTCTTAATTAACTTTTATCCTGTTTGTTGATGGTACCGAGGCTGTGTGCAAACAAACTATGTACAAAACTTAGATAACACTGTGAGGATGTATAGAGAGAGGAGAGAGAGAGAGAGAGAGAGAGAGAGAGAGAGAGAGAGAGAGAGAGAGAGAGAGAGAGAGAGAGAGAGAGAGAGCGAGGATAAACGAGAGAGAGTGAGGATAAATGAGAGAGAGAGAGAGAGAGAGAGGAGAGAGAGAGAGAGAGAGAGAGAGAGAGAGAGAGAGAGTGCTTGAGATAGAAAGCTAGCATGCCACACACACACAAACACACACACACACACACCAAATAAGGTAAAGAGGCAGCAGGACCACCCAGTACCACCACCACCACCACCACTACCACCACCACCACTACCAACACATCTGCCTAAACCATCCCCTAAGTATGCAGCAGTGTGTGTGTAGCCAGTCAGTGTGTGTGTGTGTGTGTGTGTGTGTTAGTGTAGACAGAGCAACAAGCCTCACACCAACCAACCAACCAACCAACCAACTCCTCCACTTTTGTTTACCTTCTACACAAGCTTCTCCCGACACACACACACACACACACACACACACACAGACCATGTAATTTTCCACGCCAGTTCCCGCAATGGTGTGACTAATGCAATCCTTAACTAGTCTGCAAGTCTCCATGGTCATTTCTCTTTTTCAGCTGTATTATAAAATCGACAAGTATTAGTGAATATTAAACCTCGGCGATTTGCAAGATGGAAAGTGTTAATCGAAGTCTTCTAATTTACAAACCTCAACTCATAATAATAATAATAATAATAATAATAATAATAATAATAATAATAATAATAATAATAATAATAATAATAAAACTTTTTTGTCCTTAATTTCCTTAGCGTTTGCCATAATAAAATCCTAAATAGTTCCAAGATCGTAGTAATATTTAAAAAAACATAGGACAATCTGTGTAATTTGACACGACATATCTCACAGTTTATGATAAAAAGTTTTTTACTTAAAAAAATAAGATTTACACAATCTATTCAGAGGGGGAGTACTCTCTGTAATTTTATAAAAAGTTAGAAAAAACATCAAAGGGTTATACTATGAGGATTGAAAGTTCTACAACCCCCTCAATCCTATTCTCTGTTGGTCAGGTTTTCCCACTATCGTAAGGACCTTCTTCATTTCCCAGCAACACCATTACCAAGTGTGGGGGACGAGTGAATGAGTGAGTGAGGAAGTGCCTGAGGGTCAAGATGTGTTGGGGCCACCCTCGCCTCAACCAAATGTGGACACCCTCATTGTCACTCTCCTTACACGGCTTCAGTTTAACACCTGGACGGACATCTGGAGTAAAGTAACCGTGTCCTGGCCTATGTACAATTGCTGACACATGAAACAGTCACATAATTATGAAACGGGTCCCATATCAAGCATAGAAAAGGACGCGCCTCTACACACACACAATGTCTCATCCTATACCTTGTGCTCAATACAGGACCCTGTTTCTTGGTGTGTCTGATTCATATGTCCACAACTGTACATTCCTAGTCCACAGTGAATATCCTTCTGACCTTCTACAAACTATATTGAAGAATAAGATATCGATAAAAACAAACATATTGAGTCAGTCATCCAAGACAAACACTGAAGTTGTGGGTACTTGAAACGTCTCACTCTCACATTAATATTTGTATTATTATTATCTTAGCCTGAGTGTCTTCCAAGAACTAACCACCCAGGCCCGGCAGGCAGTCAACTTTACACAAACACACTCTGGTCTCAAGGAAATATCAAGCAATATGACGTGTTATGTAAACTATTACTGTATCAAACGCATACCACAAGCATACAAACCTTAACACTTCAATGCATACCACAAGCATACAAACCTTAACATTTCAATACATACCACAAGTATACAAACCTTAACACTTCAATACATACCACAAGTATACAAACCTTAACACAAGTATACAAACCTTAACACTTCAATACATACCACAAGTATACAAATCTTAACACTTCAATGCATACCACAAGCATACAAACCTTAACACTTCAATACATACCACAAGCATACAAACCTTAACACTTCAATACATACCACAAGTATACAAACCTTAACACAAGTATACAAATCTTAACACTTCAATTTGTTCTTATTATGCCTGAAACACCAATCATAAATGTCTATGATATACACTTACAACTTCAAATATTCATATTACGTCTATTGTCAAACAAATACAAGTCTCGTCTAACCATTAATTCTCTTAATGATAAACCTCAAGATAAGAATGACAGACATTGGTGTATAATCTTTAGTCAAACCCACATTTTACTTTTTTAATTAAATATACAAGATTGTCGTTGTGCATTTATATGAGTCGGTGTTCCTGTCGCCAAGGCAACATGTTAAAATCTCATTGCCGATCCTATTAGCAAAATATGATACACTTAAAGTAAGTAAGATTTTCTCTAGCAACAACAGCAATAACATGAACAACAGTAATACGATAATTATTCACTTGATACGTATATTAAGAAAAAATGGACTAAAGGCAACATGGAAAACCCTACAAAAGGAAGAAGGAATTGACTGACTATGTGCAAGACTGAACAAGCTTAAATGCCAATACGCCACGAGACATGATGAAACCCTTGCAGCGAGGTCAACAATAATAGTTACACTCCTTAAGGGGGAGTTGAGTGTGTAGAGAGATTTAGAGAGATCACATAGACTAATCACAACCCCAATCTTCCTTCAGGGGTGACAGGGCATCGTGATCTGACCAACCTCAACTCATCCACAGTAGAATGAGAGCGAAGCCTAATACTAATTTCCTAATCCATTCCCGTCAGGAGCGAGAGGGCGTGTGAGAACTGACCAACAATAACATCAACACATCTGCAGGAGAAAAAGAGCGAGGGCTAATAATAACCATTTTTAACCCCTTCGTCAGGAGAGTGAGGGCGTGCGAAAATTGACTGACCTTGTTGCAGAGTACCACTGGCTGCCCCGCTGACGTGCCCCGGCCTCACTGGTGTGTGTGTGTGTGTGTGTGTCCTGGCCCTCACTCACCCCTTGTCTCTTGTGTGTCCCGGCACAGACTGTGACTGTCCCGCCGCCTGGCACCTGTGTATGTATGTGTATGTGTGTGTGTGTGGCGGGCAGCTCTGTTGGCACCACCGGGGTCACGTCCAAGCATGAATGGCCACGCTGTTCAACCAGGCAGGGAAAAAGTGTCGTACGTGGCCGATGTGTTGGTCCAGTCGGGCAGTGGGCACAGAGGCACTGGGCTTAAGGGACCCTGTGATGTAGTCAGAAAATTGGAGATAAATGAGTCCTTCAAATATTGCCACGAATCACACACACCTATATGGAAGGAGCTTGTTTCGTGGCATGGTCAGGAGGAATCAGATGCTTCCAATAATCATACACGAACACAGGGTCCTTAAGGGGAGATTCTCTTGTTGGTAAATTGGAAAGTTATCGATTCCTTCTAACTATACCAGAAAACAGACACCATCAATTCTGTGGTACTAATAAGGGATGTGTTTCATGACATACCTTGGAGGAATCTGCAGACACCTTCCAATTCACCAACAAAATAATCTCCAAGAATCTCCCCAAAAGGACCCTGTGATCGTGTATGAGAATTGGAGGCTTCTGATTCCTACTGACTATGCCAAGAAACAAGCTCCTGTAATATAGGTGGTGCTTCGTGGCAATATATGAAGGACTCATTAATTAACCTCTAATTTTCAAACTACATTGGAGCGCCTTCATTCCTCCATAGTATGCCAGGGAAAAGAACCAGATTGACAGAAATAATGGAGGCATGTTGCTTGGAATATGCTAAGAAAAACCCACTTTTTATAGACAAAAAGTATAAAAAGTGGGTTTTTCTTAGCATGCTGCTCTTCACGTCATTGTGAATTACCACTCCATTGCTTGGAATAGTTTGAAAGAATCAGTTGCTCCAGATTTACCATCACTATACGTACACTCGTAATACATCATTTCTGACCAGGGAGTATTAGACCTATTCATGGCCAGAAGCAGGCCATACTCTTAATACATATATTAATGTATATATCTGGAAATACATAACATTTGCCACTTATTTTGACTATTAAAATAGTCACTAAAATATATATTTATAAAATGAAATTCAGGTATGGATGGAAGATCACGTAGAGATCGTAGACCTCTTGGTTAGATATTATGTATTACGAGTGTATAGTACGTACATACCTCCCTCCTTAACCAATAAGTTCAGTATAATTTTGGTACATAATTCCAAAATTTCTTGTAAGCTGGTGAAGTGGCATGGGTTGGATTTGTGATAATCTATTTTCTTTTTCCCTTCTTCTTCTTACTTTATCAGAGAAGTTACAAAACACCGGAAAAAAGCACAGGAGAAAAGAATCAAGTCAATCTACTTGACCCTATCTCAGATGAATGATATCGTCTTACGTTAGCCCAAAAAATATTAATTAAGTGCATCACCAGACCAAACCATGAGAGGATTTATAGTGGATATAATTATACACTGTAACTCTCATATGTATTCGTTATGTAGTTGTTTGTCTGGTGAACAAAATTGTCTTACAGTCATCAATTATTATTATTATTATTATTATTACGAAATATTATTATTATTATTATTATTACTATTATTATTATCAATATTATCATTATTATTATTATTATTATTATTATTATTATTATTATTATTATTATTATTATTATTCCGCGACTTTCAGGTTCATTCCCAAGATTAAGTCATTATCTACAGTAGACTAAACTTCCTTGCATCAAGTACAAAAGAGTCATTAAGGGGTTAATACACTTTTGATACATTAGAGCACCTTGATTCCTCCATAGTATATATAGCCTACCAGGAAACCGGACCTGATTAACAAAAATAATGGTGGTCTGTTGCTGGGAATAGTTTGGGGGAATCAGCCAGTTACTCTAGATTTACCACCAAAACTGTCGTACCGGTACCTCCTTAATTAAGAACCCTGTGATCGTGTACGAAAATTGGTGGCTTCTGATTCCTCCTGACTATGCCACGAAACAAGCTCCTTCAATAATTCATATAGTTGGTGTTTCGTGGCAGTATTTGAAGGACACACTAACCTCTAATTTTCTTACAACATCATGGGAGTCCTAATGGCTGACGACAACGACAACAACAACGACAACAACAACAAGTTAGCTTATCACTAAAGACGGAATATTGTGCGACCTCCACAAAACACTCCCCCCCCCCCTCCTTCCCCCCATGAGGCGCCAAGATCCCCTCAACACTACTTCACCCCAGACGACACCAAGGCGACAATGATGGGTCAACATGTAAAGCAAGTCTCAGCCATAAAGAATAACAAATGTGCACGAGAAGCAAGCACTAATGGCAAGCACAAGCACACACACACACACACACACATATATATAAGCACTTACCGTACATGATTCACACACACATACACACACACATAAGCACTTACATGATTCTCTCTCTCTCTCACACACACACACACACACAGGTATATATTATATAAGCACTTACATGATTCACACACACACACACACACACACACACACAGGTACATATAAGCATTTACATGATTCACACACACACACACACACACACACACAGGTATATATAAGCACTTACATGATTCACACACACACACACACACACACACACTGCACTACACGCAAGTACATACACATTATAGAACACACACACGCCAAAAAAGTACACACATATACTACTCATACACACATAAACAAGCACACACGTTATTAATGATATAGGAAGTGAAGAAGGAGATTCACCACATCCCCCTTATGTAGGTACGCTATTTTGAGACTTAAAGCTTATTTGTGAGTGAATGATGCGCAGTGAGTGAGGAGTGAGTGAGTGTCTGTTACCACTACCGTACGTCTCTCTCTCTCTCTCTCTCTCTCTCTCTCTCTCTCTCTCTCTCTCTTACCACACCTGCATGTTTCTTTCCTTGGCTTTAAATCTAAGGGGGTATCCTTCGTTCCTCTCTTCTTCGACTCCTTCTCTCACTCTTTTACTCCATTTCTCTTAACACTATCTTTCTTTATTCAATTTAGGAAGTCTTTTAATAATTCGCTCCTGGGGCATATCCAATTCACTCTGCTATTACGTCACACACACACACACACACACACACACACACACACACACACACACACACACACACACACAGTAACATTATACATTTTGCCTACCAACAGTAACGTCATCAATTATACCTGTGACCAATTTAGCTGAGTTGTTAGTAGGACATCTGGACGGCAAGACGAGCTCATTAATTATTCAGGGTACGAGGTAGAGAGAATTTCGTTGGCTTGAAAGAAGGATCGAGTGTGTGTGTGTTTCAGTGACCCATTTCACTGGGTACTCTGTCCTTACTTCTTGTATATCTGCTTCCTTTTTCTACCCCTGACACAAGAGCCTCCCCACCCCTTAAAAATAAATCAAAATGGAAATGGGGTAATGATGATGATAAGGAGGAGGAGGAAGAGAGCTAGAGTGGTAATGGTGATGGTAGTGGTGGTGGTGGTGGAGTGTAGGGAACGGAAGGTTTGAAAGAAATCTCGTAATCTTTCTCCCGTGGACCATTTTCACAGATGAGACAATTGCCAAGATATAATGGGGTAGAGGTCACTCGATAGTTATTATAGTATGACGAAAATATAATATGATAAATAGGATTGTCAACTGATAAAACTGTATCAACATCATATTTGATTATGAAAATGAATTTTTATCTTGTGTCATAGATGGTAACTACTGAGCATTAGGCTACATACAGTATTTATCTCACGACCACATCGAAATTGCTTCAGTTTTTTATATACCTTTAGTACAAGCCCCAACACTCTGGGGAGCATTGATTCTAAAGGCCATGAAGTTATTAGTTACATGGTGGGAAATTAATAAGAGTACATATAGGAAAACAAAAGCAGTAATATAATAAAAGAGATACCTGTAGTCTTGCACATTTTCGTTTATATTAGTTTCCCAGTAAATATAATCTTAGTAATATACGTTTTCTCTTTTACATGTAGGCTCTCGCGCTAGTTTTATAAATTGTTATTATAAAACTTCAAATTTCCGTTCTAGTTAAAAATAAATATAAAAATATATGCCCATACTATATACTATTCAGCAGATAACCTAACTCATCCATCCCACCAGCGTTTGTACAGTAACTATATCAATATTAAAAAATAGGCTACTATATAATTACAAGAAAAAATAACACTCACCTTATTATTATTGTATGTTGTTCCACGTCAATAAAGGGTCTAGCTTCTATGATAAACCAGGAATTTTAGCAATGGAGAGAGCGGGTCAGCTGGGTGGATCTCAGCAGTAATGTTGCCTTATGTGTTGACTTATTCTTGAATTTTTTGTTCTCTCTTCCCCATATTTTTCTTTATATATATCTTGTATTTTTCTTCTCCTGTTGTCACACCTTTCATATAGGAGTGGTGGCTTGTTTGTGATTTTGTATATCACTGGTTGGAGTACCGTTGGACATAAGACAGGAGTCATCGTCTAGTAGTATGTAATGCATATATAATTATATTCTACGAAAGAGTATGATATGGGAAATTCTGGATAAATTTTACCAGGCGGTTCGGGTAATTCTGGAATATATTGGTTGATATATCTGATTGGAGTACCTTTAGAATAGAGACAAATAAGGAGTGGTCGTCATTTATCGTCGTCATATTGGAGTACCTTTAGAATAGAGACAAATAAGGAGTGGTCGTCATTTACCGTCGTCATATTGGAGTACCTTTATTAGAATAGAGACAAATAAGGAGTCGTCGTCATATTGGAGTACCTTTAGAATAGAGACAAATAAGGAGTCATCGTCATATTGGAGTACCTTTAAAATAGAGACAAATAAGGAGTCGTCGTCATTTACCGTCGTCGTCTTCTAATTTTAAAACGAGTCTTCCTTTCTATTTTAGCGGGAACTTAGAGAGGTTTGTTTACAAGCCGACAAACAACAATGGCAGCCACACAGACCAACCTACACCAATTTTTTAAAACCAAGAAGAATGTTCGGGCTGGACTCTCGGGTAAAAATGTCAAAAGGGTAAGTCAGAGCTATGTAATATGTGTAAGTCAGAGCTGTGAAATATGTGTAAATATGTGTAAGTCAGAGCTGTGAAATATGTGTAAGTCAGAGCTGTGTAAATATGTGTAAAGTTAGTGTTATGTGGGTTTAATAACTTGTTTAAACAATAAGGGAGATGAACTCTGATCACAATTTCATTATTATTTATACCTGGTGTAGGTTAATTATAGTACCATATTCAAGAATCTTTGTGGGGTAAATGTTGAAAGAATCATCGTTACGCGTACGGTTTTTCTACCTTCATTACCCACTTATTTAGACCATTCCAAGACTATTTTCAGTAAATTTACAGAAGAGCTGGGTTCACTAAATTGTGTATTTTAGTATCATTACCCACTATTTTGGACCATTCTAAAACACTTTTATTATATGGTGTTTCTTTCGGAGATGCCCAGTTTTCGAGATATATGCCCCGTTTTACAAACATAATTTGGTAATTAGTCTGACCTAACCTAACCTAACCTAACCTAGACAACAGCAGACTACCGGGACCTAACCTGGGCAAACTACCGGGACCTAACCTGGGCAAACTACCGGGACCTAACCTGGGCAAACTACTGGGATATAACCGGTGTAAACTATCATAAAGTGACTGGGGCAAATTCCCAGGACCTAGCCGGATGTGGTAACACTGCGCGATCCTAGCCAAAAACCCAGTTATTCTGTAATAATACCCTATTTTCTTCTAGTTATGGCATTTCCTCTGCAAATGTCCCATTTCCAAGATAGGGCATATTCAAATGGGGGCATTTTGAAATTAGCCTGACCTTAGCTAACCTAACCTAGACGGCTAGACCACAGCAGACTACCGGGACCTAACCTGGGCAGACTACCGGGACTTAACCTGGGCAAACTACCGGGAAATAACCGTGGTAAAGTACAGGAAATGACCGGGGCAAAATACTGGGACCTAGCTAGATCTGGCAACACTGCTACAAAATGGTAATTCTTTCAATTAATACCCTTTGGGGTGCATACGATGGTGTGGTAACGGTACGATGGCTCCATAGACAAACAACAAAGCCGTCGTACCGTTACCACGTCATTGCATACACCACGGATGTTCCTGATTTTGGCATGTAGGTCCATGGGTTTCTCAATATACGTCAATATTATTAGTGTTGAGGAAAATTGGTCGTAAACATATTTTTGGATGGGTAAAAATAATGTACATTCAGGAAAAAGAGTACTGGAACCACTTTTACATTGAAATCTTATTACTTGTTACTTGTTGGATATTCTATGCCCCGCTCCACCAGCAGATGGTGCTCCACAGGGCTTCTCTCAATATTATTAAACACTATAATCACTTGTAATACTCATATCATCCGTGTCGTAACACTCAGCGAACAGATGTGTTTTCAGTCTTTTCTTAAAAATCGTGCAATTTTCACTACTCCGGACATTTAATGGCAATCCATTAAAGAGCCTTGGTTGATATGAAAATGATCATTGTTAATTAGATCGCAAATATCCATTGTCTTATTTCCCACTGATTGTGCAATGAAAAAACAACCTCTAATAATGTTTAAGTTTGTGCTGTTCAGTATCCGTTTTCTGTGCTACTTTTGATTTTCTGGAGCTCCTCTTGCATCACTGAACAATACCTCACATCATTTGCCATATGCTCAAAATCAGTTTTCTTAAACCTCATACAGCTTATACATTTCCTCTCAGTAGACGTACAATCCCTCGTGTTATGGTTACCAGCACACTTAGCACATATTGGATCTTCCTTTCCTTTGGATAAACATCTAAGTGCAGTATGACCAAACCTTTGACAGTGATAGCAGACCGTCGCCCTATATCTGTCCCTCACGGAATAGACACCCCATTCCAATTTAACTTGATCACGATTCTTATGAATCAGCTCCCTTATCTCTGGATCACACCTAATAATGTAATGATTGGTACCACCTCTAGCAGGCTTGTCAAAAAGTAGCTCCATTTTTGCCTTGACGTCAGCTACCCCTTGTAGGTAGTCATTCCGATCAATCAAGTTCTCAATTAGCTTGTCTCCAGATTCTTCCTCTCTTTTGACGTTACAAATCATTATTTTAGGCTTTAACTTCCTTACATTCTTTGTCGTCACATCGGGTACAGCCCCAAGTTTTTGTGCTGCTTCATCTCTCTTCTTTTCGTCCTCAAAATTCATTACGATGTCTCCCTTCTGTGTGAATCTTGTGTTGACTATCTGTGTACCATCTAGAGCCTGAGCAACTTCTTTCTTTTTATCTGCAACCTTCAGTTTATCATCCGTTGACTTCACAACCAGCAAATTTTTCTTCTCGCTCTTCTTCTTCTTCACTACAGTCGCCCAGGTCTCATCAGTCAGGTCTGAGTCAGCGCTGATCACATCCCCAACTCGGTCACAACATCCTCCATTTTCCCATCGACTAGTTTCTTCATTTGATCTTGCATATCATTCATTACTTTCTTCAACTCACTAATATCTTTTTGAACTCTTTTCAGACCAATATAGCAATTATAACATGACCAGTTAATCAACTTGATATTTTCAGCTTTCACACCATTGAGATAAGCACATTTCAAGTGACACCAGCTAGGACAAGTTTCGCAACCAATCCACTTATCCACCCCCCCAGTTGTCTCCTTACAAGAATAACACCTGGCCATGATTGGCCAGGGTATTCAACAACTCTCTAATCGATTATGCCCGTTGACGCGAATACACGGAGCACGTATCAGACACGTCTATCCACCACGACACCTCACATTCAAGTATAATAATTGTCCATAGGGGGGTACCAATACTTTTTTTGACTACTGTACTGTAAATATGAAACTGTTTGTAACATTGTACGGTACTTACCATTGTGGAGTATGTGGAAGCTTAATGCTACACTAATGTTACCCCTTTCATTCTGAAAAATATAAATGGAAGGGAAATCTTTAAGTTAGTCCATATTAACATTCATTCTCAAGTTATCATAACAGAATATATAATTACACTTTGAATTATGCAGGTACCTTAATGAGCAATTCCTTACTTTATTATTTATGGTACAGTCAGCAAAAAAAGTAATAGACCTCCCCTATTGATAATTATAGTTATTTCCAATGTAAGGGTGGTTCCAATTCTTTTTTTGCCAACTGTACCAGTATGTGTCTTGAATAATAAGTACTACAGTATGTGATTCTCTGAAATTTATGTTAAGGTAGTGGTTTTGATAAACAGGATGACGGGGAAATACAGTAGTCACCTTTACTTTGGATAAATTGGGTGTATAAGAATCTGCAAGTTTTGGTTAAGTTGGTTAAGTTTGTTGATTAATGGTTGATAATATTATTACGGTACACTACCAATATCTGTTGAAGCCAATAGATACTAACTAATCATTGAATGACTTTATGAGTATATACCATACATCATTATAAGTTTTTCATAACATTTCAAGGAAGACAAATTAAGGGGGTAATATACTTTTAGTGGATTACTCTTCGGCTACTTTGACACCAAGCTAGTAGAGTCGCGTCACAATAGCTGTCTCCTGATGTACTTGTAAAGGCTATATGGACATCTGTAGGACAGGTAGCTAGCTCAGAATGACCACCACTCAAAGCACACTTTTACACTCCTTTGATGATAGATTCCGTCCTCACGCTCAGCGTGTTAACTAGACTGAGTAGGGTTGGACCAAGAGGGTGCAGGGACTATTGGTTGTGGTGGCCAGCCAAGGCTGCCATCTACCGTGAGAAAATGAAACTAGGTGGGAGCTGTGTAAATTGAAAATTGCGTTGACAACACAATTATGTCGTCACCCATGGTCACCACCACTTGTTGGTCATGACGACATATGTTATCACCTGTGGTTTAATGGTTAGAGTGCCTTGATTCCTCCAAAGTATACCAGAAAACAAGAACAGATTAAGAAACATAACATTTATTCAATAGTTTAGTAGAGGAATCAGTTGCTCCAGATTTACCAACACTGTACTGTCCCCCTCAAGTGATGAATTTATGGATTACAGATTGAAGAAACAGAGGGACTCCAAGTACGAGGGAAGACAACAGTGGTGGAGGAGGAGGAGACTGTAATTGCCACTCCACCCGTGACACCCAAGAGAAAACGCACTACGGAAGAGGAAGTGAAAAGAAAGAGGAGGAGGAGCAGTGAAAAAGACCCAGAGGATGATATTAATAATCCAGAAACTCCCAAAAATAATGTGTCTCGACCCCAGCCAGCACACAGATCAGCCAAGAAGAGACTGATAATGGGCACCAAGGAAGGGGAGGTTCAGCAGGGAAGTGATAAACAGGTAACATATGAACCAAGTTTTCAGTTTTTTTTATTACATTCGTTTGTTTTTTGTTTTTTGTTTTTTTTTTCCAGCTGTAAATAATTAAGCACCAGGAACAATGACTGTATGGCTTGAACAGTTTTACCATACTTAGTGTTGGTTTTCAGCTGAGTTTACAATATTTAGTCATTCATAAGTGCCAAAATATATGTAGTAGATAAATTTTTACTTTGTCTGAAAGAGTCTACCGTAACCTATTCTAAGTCTTGTTTTTTCTCCCCCTGTGATAGATTTCTACCTTCACGTTCAGTTCCATATCACTGTCCAACCATGTCATGTGTTCACTGGCATTTACACTTCCTAGTCCATTTACACAAGACACTAAGGACATGATGACAAAACTACAGCATGTTAATATTTTTTACAGAATTCCGAAGGCCTTGGGGCATCTCCAACAAAACAATTGAAGAAGGACATTTCTGTAAGTACCGTAATCACAGAATTACATACTGAATAAACATCTTTTTAAAATTAGCTTTACAGTAGTATTGCTTGTTTATCTAATTTTACCAATCCAGAGCTAAAACTATACTATCATCAACAAGTAAGTTATTTATGTAAATGTAGGCTACTATATTTATATTTGTGGTGGATATTATTGCGTGTCAACCAGAAGAAAATCTTTTGTGGTTGTAGGTGTAAGAAACTAGTTTTAAATTTTATTGTTGTGAATTTCATTATGAGAAAGCAGACTGGGCAGAGTGTTTAGTCCACGAAATTATGAATAATTATAACTATTATACTGTATTATTCTCTCATTATATCTTCCCACAGAAACTAACACCAAGTGAGGTTCGTGAGCGCCTTGGTCGTTGTGGTAGGCTTGATGAGCTGCGTGCCCGACTCCTGCGTGTCAACCAATGCGGAGAGAAGTTGAAACAATTTCGAGAGCGTACAGTCAATTCCAGCAACCTGAGCTCTGTTTCTGTTTCACATTCGCCGGTCAAGAAGGCACCTGCCAGTCCACAGATTAAAAAGTTTTCTTCACTGAGTGTTGAAGTCCCTGTCAGGTACAATGACAGTAGTTATGGTTGCTTAAAAATTGATTACCATACTCAAGTATTTTTTCTTCCTCTCATCCATACTGTTCTGCTGTTCTCTTTTCCCACTTCTTTCCTCTCTATTGCTTGTTCTTTCATTCCTTCCCTCCAAGTAGTTGTTATATGATATTATCTTCCACAGTCCTCTGAAGACGCCAGTAAAGACCCCTATCAAGACCCCATCAAAAACACCAGTGAAGGAGCCGGCCTATCAACGTCTGCAGCATCTGGCCCAGAAGCCCTCAGAGGAGCTGGTGTTACCCTTCAGGTACCGGGTAGTGAAGGAGGTGTTCAGGGCCGTGGATACAGTAGTCTCACTCCTACATAATCGCCAAGAGGTTATCACATACAGCAAGCTCAAGCCTGCTGTACAAGAGATGCTCAGGAGGTAATATATAAAAAATAAATACTGTACATAGTTACCCAAGTGTAATACACCATATAATAGAAACATTCAGTATAATATGAGAACAAGCTGAGCATATCTTCATGCATTTCACTTTGATTACCATCCATTGATATTATTTAACAGAAGAACCTGAATCTTAGTTTTAAGAGACCCTGTGATGTAGTTAGAAAATTGGGGACAAATAGTCCTTCAAATATTTCCCCAAAACACCACCTATATGGAAGGAGCTTGCTTCGTGGCATGGTCAGGATGAATCGGAAGCCTCCAATTTTCATACACGATTACAGGGTCCTTAATAACCATACCCTGGTAATATTTCAAGACAAATGTTTGGTTATGGTAACTAAAGTGTATTCATTCTCTTCATGAACAGGACCTTCAGTGAGCAACACTTGGGTCAGATCAAGACTGTCTTCCCTTTAGCATACTTCTTCAAGCAGGATCTTACAAAAACTAACCTTCCCTCAGGTAATGTCTTGATTTAGTGTATTACTCAATTTAAGGTGTAAGTTTGGATTGCCGTCCTTGTGTCAGTAACTCTATAGCTCCCTTAACCAGGTGGTATTAAGTAAATTTTCTGTGGATGTTGGTACTTCTGGGGAGATAGATTGGTATATATTTATATTTTGAGGTGGAATTATGTTTTAACATTTATTTTGCAGGACCAAAGAGCTCTTACCAGTTAACAGTGAGTGCTAACCTGGAGTACAAGACACGTATTGCTCAGAATCTTGCTGCAAAGTTTGATGGTCATGCTGTGCCTTCCACACCAAAGGTAAGTGGAAACCTGCTGTGTGTGGCAACATTATTACAGGTACACTGTATGTGGCATCCCCATTGCCCACCATTCTTGTAATGTTGCAATCAGCCTTGTATCCTCTATAATACGGGGGGGGGGGGGGGGGTTGTATACCCCACTTCCTAAATGTGCCCTCACTGAAGGTTCCTTTAGCCTCGGAGCTGGACCCCTTGCCTGTTGGGGGTCCTGCAGAACTAGGCAGGCAAGTATGGCCATGTGGAATGTAAGGGGTGTGAATGAAGTGGTGGATGTGTTTCAGAACAGAAGGTTGGAAGTGTAGGGTATGTGTGATATAAGATGAAAGGAAAAGGTTTAGATGAATGGGATGGTGTGAAGTGTGTAAGACCAGGTGTGGGATAAAATGAGAGATGTAAGGAGGGTGTGGGTCTGCTGATGAATGAGGAGTGGAGTGATGCCATGAATGATTATGTATGTAAAATTTAAGTTTGTGAGCGTGAAAGTAGTAGAAGTGATTGCATATGTCCTTGTGATGATAGAAGTGTAAATGAGAGAGAAAGTTTCTAGAACATGTTAAATGGAGTGGTTGAGAGATTGCTTAAAAGTTATAGTGTTTGTGATGGGTGATATGAATGGTAAGGTTGGAATGGGTCCTGAGAATGATGTGTTTGGGGTGCCTGGAGTAAATGATAATGGAAAGAGATTACTTGATATGTGTAGCTAAAGAAAACTGTGTGTGTGTAACTCTTTTTTTTTAAACATAAATTAAAGAGGTGCACAAGTATACATAGGTGTGTGAAAGTGATATGAGGCATGAGAAGTCTAATTGATTCTGTTTTGGTAGAAAGGAAAATGTTGAAGTATGTATGTGATACAAAAGTTATGCGAGGTTTGAGTGGTGGTTTGTCTGACCATATGATTGTAGTATGTAAGATGGTTGTAGAAGGTGGATGAGGTAAGAGACACAACTGGAGGGAAACAACAACAACAACAACTGGAGGGAAAGAGGAAAGAGAATAAAAAGGTGGAGAAATTGCGTAACAGCCGTGCAGTTGAGGAGGAATGCACAAGTAGAGTAGAGAATGAGCTTAGGTTAGAAGGAATATAGGAAAGAGATATTGAAGGCTTGTGGAAAAGGAATATCTGGCAAGGCCAAAGTTCTTAGTGGCAGGAAGGGTACAGTGTGGTGGGATGCTGAGGTAGAGAGAGCAGTTGAGTTAAAGAGATAGAATAGGTTGATATGGATGAATGAAAGGAACTCCGTGCAGAATAGAAGAAAGTATGCAGAGAGTAGGAGGTATATGAAAAGGTTAGTGAGAGAGAAGAATAGGAAAGCAAGTGAGGAACTGGGAATGAAAATGAATGAGAATTTTCATGGCTTGAAAGGGGGAGTGATTTGTGTGTGTGAATCCCTTTTTACTGGTTACTCTGTCCTTACTTTCTGTATTTCTGCTTTCTACCCCTGGCACTATAGCCTCCCCACCCCTTGATGAAAGGGATGATGATGACACTATTATGTGAAAATTATTATTAATGTTTATTTTTAAGTCCTTGCTGTCGGGCATAAAGATTCAATTGACCCTACTTAGTACAATAATGTTAAGTTGGTATCACACATTTTACGTTTAGGTTGACAGATGGTGAAGTATGTGTGTACTGTATTACCATATAATACTGTTAATATTGCATTTAACATCATAACAATTTCCACAGTATCGCAAAATGGATTCTATAGTGTTGGTGGAACGCCGCAACATCTTTCATAACCTGCTGGTGACCACTCTCAAGGAACACCATGAAGCATTTCTCCAGGTGATAGATATGTGTTTATATTTACTTGCATAGGAACTTGCTACAGTGTATATGTTTACAAAATTTCCTCAGTTCCCTCTACTCTGCTTTATTACAAATATTTCTAACTTTCAATAGAATAATGATGGTCTTAAAATTCTTACTTCTATTCCTAGGTGATTTGTTTATGTAAATTTATTATGCACATGCAGTTAGTACTTGTGAAACTGTGAAAAACTTTGTTAAATGTACATTAATTTAATTTTTCCTAAAATTTTCAGTCCCTGGATCCCCCCATCACAAGTTCTAGTGTGGCTATCAAGAGGTGGCACCCAGCATTCCCCTTGGAGGAAATACCAGACATTGAGGCAACAGAACTACCTAAGCCTCCTGTGACCAATGAGTTGCATACAGCCAAAGATGTTCTGGGTGAGTTTCTTCTTGCTTTATATAGTAGTGTTAGATGGTTGATTAATATGTTTTCCACTGCAACTTTATATATTGTAATGTTCTTTCATACCTGGTCTCCCACAGAGAGAGCCCATGGTTTGTTTTCAGTCAACCCTAGACTGGAACGTGCAGTGGTTGAAGCAGCAGCCAAGAGCCCAGTCAAACCCCAGTCAGAGCCAAGTCCAACACCTGCACCCCCACAAACCACCAGTTTAAGTGCTGCATTAAAGGGTGTCTCTAGCTCCTTGTTGGAAAAGGTTAAAATTTCTGTTTATATATATTTTGATAGATGCCTTGGTTTTCTTAAATATTAAGGTGAATCAGAAATCATACTTAAAAGAGTAATTGTACACTAAATCTTAAACTGCTGATATCTTCTCAATATTCACTCTGTAAACCATTGTACAATAATAGATACTTTTACATATACCCAACTCACCAAATAACCAAGATAATCACTTCTTTATGCAGATCCGAGCTCGTGAAGCGGCAAAAACAGCTCGTGAGATGACCAGAAGCAGCGGTGAGAACAAGGAGTTAGAGATGTTATCAAGACTACCGGTAATGGCAAGGATCATTCGCAACATCTTCATCACTGAAAAGAAGGCTGCTTTACCTTGGGAAGTGGTAGCTACTAAGGTGGCTGCCAGCTTCACTTCCATGTTACCTGGCAGTAAGTGCTTTTCTGTATATGAGTATTTACAATGTAATTTTCTGTGTTTTGGTAGACTAGTGATAGTCTGGGGTAAGGATGGCTATTGTGGGAATATTCCCTTTATTGTGTCATTGAGTGGCATTCTGGAGATCTTTGAGGGTACTAGAAGTACTAGAAGACTCGTGACTGGTAAGGAATTTGTGTACTCATTGCTTAGGAATTTCCTACTGCAACTGTACATAATTCCTCCATTCTAAAATATGAAATGTAACATTGGTTATTTTGATATTACAGGTGAGGTTGATCAACATCTGGAGCTTCTCATTAAGGAAGTGCCTGGGTGGTGTGTGGTTCACAAGGTTCGTAGCGGTATCTTCCTAAAGATCAACAGGACAGAACAGTTGTCCGTTGTTACAGACAAACTGGAGGCAGTCATCAAGAAGCGTAGTTAAAGCTGAAGTGTTCTTTGTGGGAACAGTACAAATATAAAATCAAGAGGAATTCTTATTTGTTTTATTGTTTATGTATTAGTTCTAGCAATGCTGTAAAGATACACAGTTACTTTTAAACACTTGCAACTGTAAATGGTGTGATATGGTTTTCCCAAACTGGAATTATTTAGTTTCTTGGGTAATTGCAAAAGCTAATCACTTCCCAACTGTTTTATGGAATTGTTTGCACATTATTCATAAATGCAGCTCTTGTTTGTATGGTTTTCTAGATATGTGAAATTGGGGATTGGAATTTGTTGAAGAACAAGTTAGAATTTAGGAGATTTTTTTAAATATACTGTATAAGTTAATGAATTCAGTACCTAATATATATATGTTGCACTGCATACCTCAGAACAATTCCCCACAAATTGTGTAGCAAAATATCATAATACTGTATTGTTGCTAATTCAGCACTGGAGGTTTGATCTTAAATTATAGTAGACATATTGTAAGTAAACAAAGACACATGACTAATAATGTTGTGCATGATGGTTGCCATGGTGTCCTTAGTGAACATACCCATTTGTAAGGTTACTACTGTAGATGGTTAGTATGCATTCACATTCACCTGTAGTGTCTTAATGTCTCGTATGAAATGATGCATGATACCTGGTACTTATATTGTGTTTACTTACTTCCTCAGTATTTATTCTGATGTTTGGGGAGGTAAGACTGTGATGTTCTAGAATAATGGATTGTGAACAAAAGTTGTGTGTATGTAGGATAAGAAACCTATATTTAAAAAATACCTTTATATACTTGTATACTTTCAAGCTTTGAAAGCAAATCAAGCCTTGGGCTTTAGGTTTGCTGCCAGAATCAGGTTTAAAATTATAAGTACCAGGATAGTAATATTTGACTAGTCTTTGATGTTTTATCTGCATGTTGTTTTATATTATTGGTAGCATGGTGCCTTACTGCTATCTGGGAATTCAGTGAAATTACATTTCCATTGCAGAAATATCCAAAGGCTGTGTCATGTTATATCACCATATCTCACTTGCTCGAGTTATTATGTCAAACTATTCTACTTATGTAGAATGTGATTCTGTCGTTTTTCCAATAAATTTTAACCCAATGAAAGAAAGTTGATTTGTTGGGGTAGGTTGCCACATTGGTTGCAGGAGGCAGATATTTCCATTGCAAATATATTCATGGTTTATTGCTAGTGATTACTGACATAGCAAAGGCTGCTAACGAAGGATTGAAGGGGTCATGACAGAATTCAGCATGGAAGACATGTGGACCTTACTGTAGATGGCTGAATAAATGATATTTTCAGTTGAACAAGTAAATTATGGTAGTATCATTTACCTACATACTATGGTCCTGGAGTGGCGGCGTCTATGTCGTAGGACCCCCACACGGACCTGTCCCGCATGCCCCATACCTCTACCAACACCACAACTACCATCACCCCTACCACCACAGACTTCTCATCCCCTTGCAGCAGCACCTAACATGCACCTCACACACAACATTAACATACTTGAATTTTTTTCATCAACACCATAAACAAGAACTCACACACTCCATCATACAACACAACATACACATCACCATCTTACAAAAACAAAATTATGCAACACACATAAAACGCCTACATTTCCCAATTGCACCACCATCAGACAAGACCGGGCTAACGGCAAGGGTGGTGGACTTAACACCCTAGTCCACAAATCCTTAAATAATATAGAAGCCAGTGCGTACCTCAAATCCCTTCTACCCCACCAAGACATCACTACAGAAATTCAAGCCATTAAAATAGGCACTGGCAAAACAACAGATATTACAATAGTTAATTTATACATCCCCCCTCAAACCTGCCCGACAATTCCCCTTCTCCCCAACTCCAACAAATCACCAACCAACCTGAACTCATCCTGGGTGGTGACTTCAATGCCAAGACGTCGGCCTGGTATGTCAACAACCCAGACACAGACAAAGGGCTTGTTGAAATCCTTTCCCAACCAGACAACCTCATTACATAAAACAATACTCACCAACACACCCACATCCCTCACCAAGCTCTCTTTGAACCATCATCACCTGCTCCCCCAATCTCGCCTCCAGAACATCATGGAAGATGGTCAGAACCAAGGGTTCTGACCATCTCTCAATCATAATTACCACAAAAACAAGAATCACCCCAACTGGCCACGACACACAAACACTAACTACCAAAGAGCCAACTGGGACATTTTCACTACCGAAACAGAACACCACTTTGAAACGCTGAACAGTACACCTATTACAGACATCAACACTGCTGTACAAATATTCAATATAATTATAGACTTTTCTTTGGAAGTGTTTCTCATAACGATTTTTAATTAAAATCAGTAATCATATAGTTAACATAATGTATATTACCATTATGAAGGTTTCAGTTGTCAGTCGCATCTGGATGTAAAGGCAAAATCAAAACTATAATAATTTCCTTCCATTCCTGTGTGGGTTATTGCCATATTGTATTGAGGGACTGAAACCAAGGTGAGAGGGAAAATTGAAAGAATATGGTGGAATGAGAGAGGAGGTAGACAAAGAGAGTGCAAGGCAAGGTGAAGGAGAGACAAGGTAGGGGAGAGCGTGTGTAAGTACCTCCTTCATTTCTTCCCCTCCAGGCAGTAGTAGAGATGTGAGATTATGGAGGAGAGGTGACAGAGGAGAAGAGGTGGGGGGAGAAGGGGGCTAGGTAAGTGGGAGAGGTAAGAAATGAAAAGAAGGATGGTAAAGGTGAAGCGAGAGAAAGGGTAGGCAGAGAAAATAAAACTGTCACATAGGCTATTCATTTTTCTATCCCAATGAATATTCCCTCCAAGACTCACACAAGTTCATCTCTACTGTACACTGCTCTCAATAAACAGAGTCACAATTTACTGGCATGATCAAAACGAGCTACGAGGTACAGATTGCAGAACCAACCACCCCTCTCAAATCAAGCCCTTTGTGGTTGTCGGGTGAGGAAGACAGGGAGAAGGGGAAATGAGAGAGAGAGAAATTGGGCTTGGTAGATTACAATTCGAATTCCTCATACGGGTGGAACATGGATATTTGACGAGTCCAGTCCAAGGTAATTTATTCTGCTTGTGTTTCAATACTCGCTATGTTGATGGAAACGAGTTGTCATAGATATACAGTATAATTATATACACTGTTCATTCGAGTGTAATATTGAAGCTTTGTCAGATTTGTTTCAGATTTCATTATGATGGAAACCAGGATAAGGTGTTCGGATCAGCTGGTTTTATCGTTGTCACTTTTATAGTACCGGTACGATGTATATGTATTATGTCTAGGGAGTCATCGTACCATTACCATGCCATCGTCAACACATTCAAGGTATGACATAATGGGCCGTATTCAAGAACGTTTGTGGTGCATACGATGGCGTGGTATCCCGTTACGATGGCTCTATTGTTTGTCTATGGAGTCATCGTACCGGTACCATGCCATCAAATACACCACGGATGTTCTTGAATATGGCCCAATATTATACAAGTATTATATTTTCTCACCAACTTTAATACAAATAATGAGAGGGGAATTTGGATGAAGTTTTGATTTGAGCAGTAGCCTATACCACGTGTTCTTCCTTCCCTCCCTCCCTTCCTCGTTCGAATGAGTGGCACTGACGGGGCTGGGATAGGAAATCAATGTACACGAGCAGGATCAAAGGCACGTGGAGGCGATAACATGTTTGGAATGCTCAGTAGGAGGGAGAAAAAAAAAGTGGTGAGAACGAGAAAGAGAGGGATGGTATGTGTGTAATTTTCGCTGGCAAGAATGAATGAAAACTAACGACACAAAAATTATGAATGAAAGCCGACACAAAAATGAATGAAAGAACAGGTAGGAATGAGAGAAGCAGCTCATACAATAATGAATGAGAGTGCTGACAGGAATGAGTGAAACAGCTCATACAATAACGAATGAAAGAGCTGACAGTTAATGAGTGAAAGCTGACACAAGAATGAATGAAAGTGCTGACAGGAATGAGTGAAACAGCTGATATAATAACGAATGGAAGAGCTGACATTAATGAGTGAGAGCTGACACAAGAATGAATGAAAGTGCTGACATGAATTTGT
>JAWQEG010004958.1:30000-31978 GCA_033782935.1 Petrolisthes cinctipes
ATTATATGAGGTACTTTCTTCTGATTTCTTTCCGTGAGGTAGAAAACTTAGTGAAACCCGAGGTCTCTACCCCGCAGAGTTGTCCCCTCCCTCCTTTCCCCAATCTCAATGTCATGGCCCATGTGGTGTTGTAAGGTGAACCCGCTGCTCTCCACCACCACCACCACCACTACCACCACTACCATCATCAACACCCCAACACTACCATCAACACCACCACCACCACCACCGACACCACTACCACCAACACCCCACCACTACCATCATCAACACCAACACCACCAACACCACCATTAACACCACCACTACCAACACCACCACCACCACCACCACCACCACTACTACCACCACCACCACCGAAACCACCACACCACCACCACCACCACCGACACCACTACCACCACCAACACCACTACACCCACCACCAACACCCCACCACTACCATCATCAACACCACCACCAACACCAACACACCAACACCACCGCCATCGCAACACTCCCATCTTACTACCATGTTAAAACACACTGAGATGGTAAACAAGATAATGATTCCTATCGCCTACTGAAACGTAAACAGATCACTTTTCTCTCTCTCTCTCTCTCTCTCTCTCTCTCTCTCTCTCTCTCTCTCTCTCTCTCTCTCTCTCTCAGCGGCTGGATTTCGTTGCCGGATAATGTCACACGCATAAATTTATAAAGGATATGCAAAAATGTAAGACAGACGGGGCCGGGATGCCTCGGTCCTTACAAGCTAATTTACCGTGTTCGTAAAATTCTCACTACCCAAAGAAAGCTAATTACACAGAACAAGTTGTCGCTGAGAAAAAAGTGTGAAACAACAAAGGCTATTAATTATCTAAAGAGAAGGGGGACCATCAGACTCAGGCCATGCACCCACTGCTTGAGGCTTGGTGAGTGAGTGAGTGAGTGGGTTAGTGAGTGAGTGAGTGGGTGAGTGGGTGGGTGAGTGAGTGAGTGAGTGAGTGAGGCCAAGGTTATGTTACATCCCACAACCTGCTGGTCATTATTATACCCTAACCAACACATAACATTCTGACAACATACAAAAACATCAAGGTCTTCTGTAGGTCTTCATCTTTATATACACACACACAGCATTCTAACATAATACAAAAGAACCTATGTAGGCGTTTATTTGCGCACACACACACACACACACACACACACACACACACACACACAGCATTCTAACAAAATACAAAAGACCTCTGTAGGCGTTTATCTTCTCTCACACACATACACACTAGTCGTATGCATCATAAATCATTTGGTTGTGAGAGTCTAAAATTGTAGAGTAATAATGTGAGGTAGAAGGTCCGGAGTGCGTATCAAACAACGCTTATTGACTTTTCTTTTTCCTGGCTAACAACAAACCATATTATGTATCACAAGGGAGTCCCATTGTCATCCACATGTTTATAAATATTAAATGACCCATACGGAACAACCAATGCTTTTACACTATACCTCACCTAACACCAGTCGACTATGTTATTATTATTATATATACGTACCACGAAAAACAATTCTTTATTCTAGAGTTAAAATACAAGAACCACATTTGGTCAGTACACAAAATCTAAATATATTTGATGAAGGAGAAGTTGTGTGTTTGGCCACCAAGAGAGATGACCTGTTAACTTCATCATGATATTGCTTCAAGTGTTGTGGTCACTTGTAGGGAGAAGTGAATATCCCACCGCCGCCATTTTCGGTCACCTCTTAAGCTTGGCCAACACTAAACAAGAAATACATTTATAAACACTTATGACCAGCGCCGGGGGGAAAATGAGTGGCAAAAATATGTACAAAGAGAGGGGAGGAAAATGAAAAAATTATCCTTCAAAACAGTCTGTCTCGCCAGAGGATAAAAACTTGTTAATTTCGCGCACCGGATTCACAACGACAATACAAGAGTTTAGAAAAATTCCCCAACGGGGAGGGGGCTGGCTGCAGG
>JAWQEG010004959.1:0-12500 GCA_033782935.1 Petrolisthes cinctipes
CTGACACTGAAGAGAGGTGCAGCTACCGTGATGTGGAGACCACCCTGCCATTGCTACCCTATCTCCTTGACTGTCCTGCCACTGCTAGTATAAGACAGTGTCAGCCTGTCTTATCTCACCATACTGCTCCTGAGGCACCAGTCGTAGCATCTCACCTCATTTCTAAGACACCAACAGTTACACTGGTGGCGGTGGTCACTACCTATCCGCCACCAAGGTAATAGGCACCTCAGAGTAGTCTCACTGGTGAGCCGCCTAAGGCAAAGGCTCATTCCAACACCCCCCCCCCCTTTTTTTCTGGGGGTGTTGGTAAACCAAACAACAACAACAACTCTCTCTCTCTCTCATACATTAATTTTACATGTCGCGAATTTAATTTTATCAACTACCCTCACTTCTCTCCAATATTCTTTCTCCCTTTTTTTTTTTTTTACCTTTGTTCACTTCCTCTTTCATTATTCTCTTCTACGCCATTGTAACCTTTCCTCTCGCTTCTTCCTCCTCTCTCCAGTACTCTCTTCTTCCTTCCTCCCTTCCTTTGTTTTGTTCCTATCTTCTAAGTTCTCCTTTTCACCAATAATTCCCCTATTTCTTCTTTCTTCCTTCTTTTTTCTTTCCTTTGTTCTGTTTCTTCCTTTCTTTCAACCTCCCTCGCTTCCTTCCTTCCTTCCTTCATTCCTTCATTCACTACTTCATCCTTCCTTCATTCACTCCTTCCTTCCTTCATTCATTCACTCCTTCATCCTCCCTTCCTCTCTCCTTTTATTCCTTCCTTCCTTCCTCCTTCCTTCATTCCTTCATTCACTCCTTCATCCTTTCTTCATTCACTCCTTCATTCATTCATACACTCCTTCATCCTCCCTTCCTTCATTCATTCACTGTATACCATTCCCTTTTAATTATTATTATTATTATTATTATTATTATTATTATTATTATTATTATTATTATTATTATTATTATTATTATAATTATTGTCATTATTATTATTATTATTATTATTATTATTATTATTATTATTATTATTATTTTTATTTTTATTATTATTATTATTATTATCATTAAATTATCATTATTATTATTATTTATCTATATATTTATATATGTCAACACTCACCCCGAGGTCATTGTTGGGTATGCTCTCAAGTGAGGCAGGGATTTCGCCCCCCGCCAACACTACCCCGCTCTTCTCCTCCGGGGGGGTGAGGGGGGAGCCGGAGGAAGAAGCGTTGTGGCGGCCCGAGGAGGAGGTGACGGAGGCGGCGGAGGAGGAAGAGGAGGACGAAAGACGAGTTACTTCCAGCCCCTCTATAGACGACTCCAATTTCTTCTGAGCTTCTGATATGGAGATGGGTCGAAGGTCTTTACTCTCACTGCATCCCATTTTGATTGATTTGGTTTATTTTGTCTTTATTGTTATTCCTTTATTTCATCCTTCATTTACCCTACATGTCATTTATTTATTTGTCTTTATTTTTATTATTCCTTTATTTATCCTTCATTTATCCTATATATATAATTTATTTATTTGTCTTTCCTTTCCTTTATTTATTTGTCTTTGCTTTACTTTATTTATTTGTATTTATTTTCCTTTATTTATCCTTCACTTACCCTTTATTTATCATTTATTTATTTGTCTTTATTTACCCTTTATTTCTTTGTCTTTATTTGTCTTTCCTTTCCTTAATTTATTTGTCTTTGCTTTACTTTATTTATTTGTATTTATTATTCCTTTACTTATCCTTCAAATACCTTTTATATATCCTTTATTTATTTCTCTGTAATTTTTCCTTTATTTGTCTTTATTTTCCTTTATTTATATTTTATTTTCCTTTATTATCATTTATTTTTCTTTCATTACATATTTGGTCACTTTTATGAATGTATGATGACAGAACACAACCAAATTTGTCACTAAATCATCACCTGTTTCACTTTACTGTTACTATTATTATCACCAGTGGATGTGTATTCCTAACTCGTCTCTCGTTTATATCAAAGTGCGTTAGTTAGATATTTATTTATTCATGTTTACACTGTGTTTTGTTATATATATATACTACGTAACGAATAGGTAAAGGGTTCGTTGTACACTTCACGATGGTAATACCTCGATGGCAAGACCTCCATAGTAATCATAGTGTCAGTTTTTACCATCAATTACGTCACTGTGGAATTCCAGACTTATAACGAACAGCAGTACACACTTCGCACACACACTCTACTAACTACAACAACAACTAATATAAATAACAACTTTCTGGTGGAAATTGGTTATATATTTTGTTTATAGTTTAGTTTTTGGCCAGTGTAAGAAATTAGACGTTGTTGTTGATGTTATTAATTCTCATACAGTTATAAGGCCAAGTTGGTTTGTGTTGGTATGTTCGTGTGAGGTAGAGGTAGTGAAGGGAAGGGACCACCAACCAACCAACAAGCCAACCAACCAGTCACGGACGCACGAGACTAAGGACTGACTGACTGACGGACTTGAGTGCCACGCCGGCCGATACCATATACTGTGTACTTCAAGGAACGCGGGGTGTTGGGCTCGCTTCCTTGTCCGTTTTCTCTCAATACGTGTTAACAAGAAAGAAAACTTACACGAGGCTGATTATATATTTCAACAACAACAGACTCTCTCTATTCACCTCGACTATCTATATCTCAGCTGCCTCTTTATATCAATTGCCATACAGACACATATCAGCTTAAAAGTGATATAAATATGTCATAAGATACGTGCAGTTTCATGTACATATAAGAAAAAATAGTGGAGGTGTTAAAACAGGTGCCCCAAGAATATCGTCAAACAGAAAACGAGGATGGTTGCTGGTGGACTCTCGCCATGGCAACGGTGTAAACAACAAGAAGGGCGCGAGGTGACGAGGTGCCGGAGGTGGGAGGTAGTCAATAATTCTCACAATCGGCTGTGTGTGTGTGTGTGTGTGTGTGTGTGAAAAGTATAGAGTGTTAGGGTGTGTGTGTGTGTGTGAAGTATAGAGTGTTAGGGTGGGTTGAATATATATGTGTGTGTGTTTGTGTGTGTGAAAAGTATAGAGTGTTAGGGTGTGTGTGTGTGTGTAGTATAGAGTGTTAGGGAGTGTGTAAGTGAAGTATAGAGTGTTAGGGTGGATTGAATATATATATATGTGTGTGTGTGTGTGTGTGTGTGTGTGTGAAAAGTATAGAGTGTTAGGGTGGGTTAAATATAGTGGGTTAGGGTGGGTATGTGTATGAAATCATGAAAGATAGTGTTAAAGTGGGTTAAAAATATGTGTGTGTTTATGTGTGTGTGAAATCATGAAATATAGAGTGTTAAAGTGGGTTAAAAATATATGTGTGTGTGTGAAATCATTTAGTATAGAGTGTTAAAGTGGGTTAAAAATATATGTGTGTGTGTGTGTGTGTGTGTGTGTGAAATCATAAAGTATAGAGTGTTAAAATGGGTTAAAATATATGTGTGTGTGTATGTGTGTTTGTGTGTGTGTGTGAAATCATAAAGTATTGAGTGTTAAAGTGGGTTAAAAATATGTGTGTGTGTGTGTGTGTGTGTGTTTGTGTGTGTGTGAAATCATGAAAGAAAGAGTGTTAAATTGGGTTAAAAATATGTGTATGTGTGTGTGTTTGTGTGTGTGTGAAATCATAAAAGACAGAGTGTTAAAGTGGGTTAAAAATATGTGTGTGTGTGTGTGTGTGTGTGTGTGTGTGTGTCTCTGTGTGTGTGTGTGCTTACGGCGCTTGCGTATCCTTTCTTTTGTGAGAGGAAAAAGAAGAACGTTCGTGTTACTCTCTGCCATTTGAACAGCTAAACTGGAACACTGAATGAATCCTTAACCACAAAATGAAGCCATAAGTATTTTTTTTTTTTTTTTAATCAATCCTACAGTCACGAGCACTAATAAGTAGCCAGGTGTGCTTCGAATACCTAGAGACAGTGAATAAATGCACAATAAGATCTCCATTGGAATTACTTCGTTGGTGAATTGGTGGACTGTTCAAAGCTTCATCCAATGCTGTATACTTATTAGTGCTCGTGACTGTACAGTACACTCGCAATCCAAAATATGTATCCAGACTTGCTTCGAATAGTTTGATCGAATATTAAGCGAACTCCAGCAAATATGAGACAGGATAAGTGTTGTAATTGGTTCACTAGTATGTCACATGATTCGAAACTTCAACAAGACTTGGATACAAATTTTGGATGGCGAATGTACATCAATTTAGACCAAAACAATATCTAACACTATCTAAATAAGACCAATTGATGTCATTTATCCACTTCGACAAATATATAAATAAATTCCCATAGTAGATATTGAAGGTTGGTTGTGTTTCACGAGTTGTGCAAATATCACGCTCGAAAACACACACACACACACACATACACATACATTCAGGGTGCAAGAATGGCGTGTCGAGTGAGTATAATAGCGGTGTGTGGCAACCTAACCTGTGTGGTGCTGAGGGGGGTAGGCAGGCAGTAAGGCAGGCGAGGTAGAACGGGAGGGGAGTATTCAGTACAGACCAGACCGTTGTTATTGTAGCTCTCGGGTGTATCCAGTTAGGCTTCCCGTGTTGATGCAGAGGAAAGACAGCCACCGACAGCCATCACCACCACTACCAAGCAATAGGAGACCCCACCACAAGCAAGCAAGCAAGCAGGCAAACAAACAAATAGACAAGACAGGGTGAATTGGACATGGTAGGAGAGGCCAAGCAAGCAAGCAAGCAAGACAGGGTGAATGGGACACGGTAAGAGAGGCCAGGTAAGCAAGCAAGCAAATAAACAAGACAGGGTGGATGTGACACGATAGGAGAGGCCAGGTAAGCAAGCAAGCAAATAAACAAGACAGGGTGGATGGGACACGATAGGAGAGGCCAGGTAAGCAAGCAAGCAAGCAAAAAAACAAGACAAGGTGGATGGGACATGTAGGAGTAAGCAAGCAGTCTTATTTTCATGCCTCAAAAACAAACAAGAATAAAAACAAAATAAAATCAGAGGCGATAGTGAGGAGAGGCCGTCTGTGAATGATACATCTCCCCTTAAAATTAAAATAACAATAATAATAATGCTTCGACTATTTATTTGGTTACATATTATTAAAAGGAAAAAAAAAATTAAAACTCTTGGTGGTGAATTAGATGAATTAAAACAAGAAAGTCACTCAATACCTGATAGTGTTACTTACCAACTCTTTGTATTTCCATGGCGATTTTAATTTTATGTTTTTATCTTTATGTTGTGGTAAGTGCACTTTCATTTGTCCCTTTTTAATACTATTTTATATTTTCCTTGTTTTTATGTATATATTTTTTGTTTTTATCTTTATGTTGTGGTAAGTGCATTTTCATCTGTTCCTTTTTCCATACTATTATATATATTTTCTATATTTTTATCTTGATGTTGTGGTAAATATTTTCACCTGTCCCTTTTATATATATATTATATTATATTTTCTTTTCTTTTCTTTTCTTTTTCATGTATGGGTGGATTATGATTATGAAGGGAGGGGGAGTTTAATGTGGACGGAAGCTTCCTCATTAGGTCTTCATTTATATCATGTCATTAGGTGGGGGGAAGAGGGGGGGGGGGAGTTGTTATGGATGAGATGAGAGGGAGTAGGGGGGAAGGGGAGGGGGAGTGTTGCCAGGGTGGAGAGGGAGAGATTATTGGGGGATGGGGAGGGGGAAGAGTTGTTATGGATGAGATGAGAGGGAGTGGGGGGAAGGGGGTGTTGCCAGGGTGGAGAGGGAGAGATTATTGGGGGATGGGGAGGGGGAAGAGTTGCTATGGAGGAGATGGGGAGGGTGAGGGAGTGGAGGGAAGGGGAGAGTTGCCAGGGTGAAGAGGGAGAGATTATTGGGGGATGGGGACGGGGGAAGAGGGGGTGAGGGAGGCTGGGAAGGAGAGTTGGTGAGGAGGGAGGGGGAGAGGGAGAAAATATCGCCGCAAAAAGAATATCATTTGATATTAAATACACGTACAGTCGTTTTTTATTTTAGTATAATTTCCACGTAATAAATGCAGTACTTTTCCCTGTGAAAAACATATCAGATGTGATTAGTACATTTTCACATAATCACATACAAACTATTCTCGTGAAATGGTAGATAGATAAATTTTCAAGTAATCACATACAAACTATTCTCGTGAAATGGTTAATAGATAAATTTTCGCGTTATTACATACAAACTATTCTCTTGAAATGGTATATAGATAAATTTTCACGTAATCACATACAAACTATTCTCGTGAAATGGTTAATAGATAAATTTTCAAGTAATTACATACAAATTATTCTCGTGAAAAAGGCGAATAATAATAATTTTTCCCTTAATTACATACAATCCAGCCAGGTGAAAAATCCCTGCCCACTGTCCCTTCAATTATCACTGACATAACGAGGGGAAAGGAAGGTAAGGGAAGGGGTGTAGGTGAGGGAAGAGGTATGTCATTATTTTATCACGTGGTCACACTGCTGGTTATATGACTCATGGAAGGGAGGTAAGGGAGGGAGAGAGGTGAGTGAGGGAGAAAGGGAAGGGAAGGTGAGGTGAGGGAGGGAGAGAGGTGAGGAAGGGAAGGGAGAGAGGTGAGGAAGGGAGGGAGGTGAGGGAGGGAGGAAAGGGATACGTTTAGGATACCGGAAGAAAGGGACACACACACACACACATACACACACACTAGGGGGCATGCACACACACACACAGATAGGGAGGGAGGGAGGAAAGGGTAACGTTTAGAGTAAAGGAAGATAGGGGACACACACACACAGACACACGTACACAGAGAAGGGGTGAGTGAAACCAATATATCTACACCGTGCTAAACCTCACCTCACGTCACGCTGAAAATGAACCTTATCAATCACTCGCACGGAAAATAATGGAGGCTCGAGTGCAAGTCACCAAGGAAAGATAGTCAGTCACGTTAAAAAGCCCTCTCTCTCTCTCTCTCTCTCTCTCTCTCTCTCTCTCTCTCTCTCTCTCTCTCTCTCTCTAAAAGATACAGTCACATTAAAGTCTCTCTCTCTCTCTAAAAGATACAGTCACATTAAAGTCTCTCTCTCTCTCTCTCTCTCTCTCTCTCTCTCTCTCTCTCTCTCTCTCTCTCTCTCTCTCTCTCAAATACATGCACAGACACGTTCACAAAATCATACATACACGCACACCCAGCCACACATCAGCAAGCACTTATATTACACTCTCATAATACACTACACACACGCACACCAAATCATACACCGTCACTGTATGTCCTAGATATGATCATAATGTATATACGATCTCTCTCTCTCTCTCTCTCTCTCTCTCTCTCTCTCTCTCTCTCTCTCAGGTGTGTATGTGGTTATACTCTTACATATATACAGTATATGCTGTTATATCATCCATACCTTGATTATTATTCTGTCAAACTAACCTAACCTAATCTAAACTAACGTAACGTAACCTAACTTAATCTAAACTAACGTAACCTAACCTAACGTAACCCAAACTAACCTGACCTAACATAACATAACCAAACCTACCTTAACATAACATAACGTAACATAACATAACCAAACATAACCTAACCTAACCTAACCTAACCTTACGTAACCAAAACTAACCTAGGCTAACCTAACATAACCAAAACTAGCCTAACTTAACCTAACCTAACCTAACCTAACCTAACCTAACATAACATAACCTAACCTAACGTAACGTAACGTAACCCAAACTAACCTAACATAACATAACCAAACCTAACCTATCCTAAACATAACATAACATAACCTAACCTAACATAACCAAAACTAGCCTAACTTGACATAACCAAACCTAACCTAACATAACCTAACGTAACCCAAACTAACCTAACATAACATAACATAACCAAACCTACCATAGCATAACATAACATAAACCAAACTAACCTAACCTAACACTACGTCATCAAAACAAACCTAACCTAACAAAACCCAAGCTGACCCCATTCAATGCACCCCATTGAATTGGAGTGCTTGTGATTCCTCCAAACTATGCTAGGAAATAGACGATCTCAACAAAACTAACATGGAATAAATGGGTTTCGTAGCATAGTTTGGAGGAGTCGGTACAAAAGGCGAGCAATTACTTACACACACTCGTCCACTTCCCCGGCTTACAGATCGATGGACTTGGCATACTTCAGAGAGTGAGTGTTGTGTTGTGTTGTGTTGTGTTGGGTTGTGTGTTTAGCTTTATTGTATACCTGCCTCACCTGTTCCTCACCTGTTCTTCATTTTAACTCACCTGTCCACCTTTATGTTCCTCACCTCATTTCATCTGTTCTCTCCTGTTCTTCATTTTAACTCACCTGTCTTCACCTGTTCCTCACCTCATTTCACCTGTCCACGTCATTTCATCTGTCCTCACCTGTTCTTCATTTTAGCTCACCTGTCCACCTGTATGTTCCTCACCTCATTTTACCTGTTCCTCACCTCATTTCACCTGTTCCTCACCTCATTTTACCTGTTCCTCACCTCATTTCACCTGTTCCTCACTTCATTTCACCTGTTCCTCACTTCATTTCACCTGTTCCTCACCTCATTTCACCTGTCCTCACCTGTTCTTCATTTTCTCTCACCTGTTGTCACTGTACTACACCTGTACCTGCCTCACCTTTCCACACACACACACTAATAAATCACTGTACCACACCTGTACCTGCCTCACCTGTCTTTGTTCCTGCCTCACCTTTCCACACACACACACACACACACACACCAATCACTGTACCACACCTGTACCTACCTCACCTGTCTTGGTTCCTGCCTCACCTTTCCACACACACATACACACCACACATACCTTACGATTCATACGTGTAAAAGAAGAATGCCTCTGATAAGAACGAACGCAGCAGACGAAAGGAAAGGTCAATCTCAAAGGTCAATGCGGGGAGGAAGGTTAAGGACGAGTATTGGTTTATTCCAGTATACAGTTAGAAGGATTGTGTTTCGTACAGTCGGCCTAGGGAATTCGTATACACCACTCACTGTGACATCAATAAAGGGACCATGTGGCATAATCAGAAAATTGGAGGTAAATGAGTCCTTCAAACATTGCCACGAAACATCATCAGTATAGAAGGAGCCTCCGTGTTTCGTGGCATTGATAGGAGGAATCAGAAGTCTCCAATTCCCATACAAAATCACAGGGTCTTAAGTTAAGGGTTTGTAACAACTAGAAAATTTACTAGAGTTGGCAAGCATGAGTTCACTTCATTTCCATCTACGTATATGTTTGATCTATATTGAATTTGTAATACAATTGGAATACACTGATGACAGACAGATACACTTCTCATTTGGTTAAGTTATACACATGTTGTAAGGATAGAAACTGGTTCAGAATGCAACTATCTGGTCACATTTGCATTATCAAATACATGAGATGGATGCGAATTTATGCTACCTGATGTACAGTTACCATCAAATATCCACCGACACTTTCCTTCCATCGTGCATTTGATTAAATCGGTATCATATCAAAATATAATCATACAACACCTTACGTCAACTCAAAACCCCTCAATTATTATTATTATGAGGTGCTGCAAAATCATACCACGTGTTGTTCTTTATTACCAAGATATTTACTACGATGGAAGGAAAGTGTTGGTGGATGTTATTATTATTATGATTATGAGGTGCTGCAAAATCATACACGTGTTGTTCTTTATTACCAAGATATTTACAACGATGGAAGGAAAGTGTCGGTGATTATTTGATTATGGCTGTACATAAATTTTCCAACACCAAGATTTTTCTAGTAATGTTATTTTGGTAAGACTTGGTTGAATCAGTCGGCAAAAAAAATTATTCCTATACAGTATGTGCAGAATAAAAAAAAAAAAAAAAAAATTGTGTACGAATTTCTGAGGTCGACTGTACATACCTAAACTTCATGTCTTTTTTTAAATATATGGGTCATCACGTTATTTTTTTATTATTATTACTGTCATTAGTGTTATTATTGTTATTCTTGTTGTTGTTGTTTGAATTATTATTATTGTTATTTATTATTATGATATTGTTATTATTTTTATTTTTATTATTTTTTATTTTTATTATTATTATTGTTATTATTTTTGTTATTATTGTTATTGTTATTATTGTTATTGTTATTATTTTTATTTTTATTTTCTTTCTTTTATTATTATTATTATTATTATTATTATTATTATTAATGTTATTATTATTGTTATTGTTATTGTTATTGTTGCTGTTGTTGTGGTGGTGGTGTTACCCTTGTTATAAATAATATAATCTTACCAATATCACCACCATCATCATCAATTTTCCTACCTCCACCACCACCTCCACCCTTCACCTCACCATCATCATCATCAATTTTCCTACCTCCACCACTCCACCACCATCACCATCAATATTCCTATCTCCACCACCATCACCACCACCACCATCAATTTTCCTACCTCCACCACCACCACCACCCTCATCACCATCAATTTTCCTACCACCACCCTCACCACCATTTTCATCATCATCATCACCACCCTTCATCTCACCTACTCTCTCTCCCTCCTACAGGTTTGAGTGAGTGAGTGAGCATGGCCTCTTCCAACCACCTCTCCCTTCGATCCCTCAGAGCAGCCAGCCAAGCCAAGGACCTGGTGAGAGAGAGAGAGAGAGAGAGAGAGAGAGAGAGAGAGAGAGGTAGTTAGTATGAAGTGTGTATAAAAGAGAGAGAGAGAGAGTGAGAGAGAGAGGTAGTTAGTATGAAGTGTGTATAAGAGAGAGAGAGAGAGAGAGAGAGAGAGAGTTAGTATGAAGTGTGTATAAAAGAGAGAGAGAGAGAGTGAGAGGTAGAGGTAGTTAGTATGAAGTGTGTATAAAAGAGAGAGAGAGAGAGAGAGAGAGAGAGAGAGAGAGAGAGAGAGAGAGAGAGAGAGAGAGAGAGAGAGTGGTGTTAGTATGAAGTGTGTATGAGAGAGAGAGAGAGAGAGAGAGAGAGAGAGAGAGAGAGAGAGAGAGAGAGAGAGAGAGAGAGAGAGAGAGAGAGAGAGAGAGAGAGAGAGAGAGGTAGTTAGTATGAAGTGTGTATGAGAGAGAGAGAGAGAGAGAGAGAGAGAGAGAGAGAGAGAGAGAGAGAGTATAGTTAGTATGAAGTGTGTATGAGATGTATAGAGGTGTATTTGTAGACGCGACAGGTATAGTGTTGTAAGGTGTGTGTCTTTGTGTGTGTGTGTTTAGAGTGTGACGGAGTGTGCTCGGGTGTGAATGAGAGAGGAGAGAGTTGCAGGCGTGTGTGTGTGTGTGCGTGTGCGTGTGTGTGTGTGTGTGTGTGTCAATTTGCTTGTTTCTCGATAACCTTTACAGATAGGTAAACGATAAAACTTAATTAAAAAACAAAATTACTTGTGGTCAAAATTACTCCTGTATGTACGAACGAACTCTTTGTGATGCTTAAGGGGGGTGCGGGAGTAGGGGACAGGCTTGGGGGGGGTAGAACGCCTGTCCCCTATTCCTGCACCCCGCTAACCGACCCCCCCCCCCAAGCCTGTCCCCCTACTCCCGCACCCCCCAAACCCCTCCCCCCCCAAGCCTGTCCCCCTATTCCCGCACCCCCTTAATCCCCACAAAGTCAGATAGATTCTCCCTGGATTATTACACCTTGAGGGGGAAGTTTTGTGTTGGTAATTCTGGAGCAACTGAATCCTCTAAACCACTCCAAGCAACAGAACACCATTATTTTTGCTCTTCTGGTCCTGTTTCCTAGCATACTTTGGAGGAATCAAGGCACTCCAATGTACTAAAAAATATATATATATACCACTTTAGGGGCCCCCGTGATGTAGTCGGAAAAATTGGAGTTCAGTGAGTCCTTCAAACATTGCCACGAAACACCATGTATATAGAATGAGCATGTTTCGTGGTATAGTCAGGAGGAATCAGAAGCCACCACACACTCATACACAATCATATGGTTCTTAATTAAGCATTTATATTTTGTTTTCTATGCTGGTCACCATTCATTACACACACAGTCATATTCTCTCTGATTTTTGCTGTTTATAAGCGTTTTTTCTATTTTTTATATTATTGTATAAGCTTATCTCCTTGTATTTACACAGTCATATTCACTCTGGATTATAAACTATGTGATATATTTTATTCTATATGTTTGTCTCCAACTTATTATTATTATTAGTAGTAGTAGTAGTAGTTGTTGTTGTAGCAGTAGTAGTAGAAGTAGCAGTAGTAGTAGTTGTAGCAGTATTAGTAGAAGTAGTAGTAGAAGTAGTAGCAGTAGCAGTAGTAGTAGTAGCAGTAGTAGTAGTAGCAGTAGTAGTAGGAGTAGAAGTAGTAGCAGTAGCAGTAGTAGTAGTTGTAGCAGTATTAGTAGAAGTAGTAGTAGAAGTAGTAGCAGCAGCAGCAATAGTAGCAGTAGTAGTAGTTGTAGCAGTATTAGTAGAAGTAGTAGTAGCAGTAGTAGTAGTTGTAGCA
>JAWQEG010004959.1:15000-27569 GCA_033782935.1 Petrolisthes cinctipes
AATGGAAAGAAGTGACAGAATAAAGGTTAGAAAGAAGAGGAAATTGAAGGAAGTGACAGGAATAGGGAGGAAGAGAAGAGGAAAATGAAAAAGTGACAGAAAAAGAGGAAAAAGAGGAAAATGGAAAAAACTGACAGAAAAAGAGGAAAGAGAAGAGGAAAATGGAAAATCGTGGCTGGAAAAGAGTGAAAAAACTGGAAGGGGTGAATGAATAGATAATAAGAGAGAGAGAGAGATTAAAATGAGACAGACTGAGTTAAAATGAAGAGAGAGAGAGAGAGAGAGAGAGAGAGAGAGAGAGAGAGTGTGTGTTAAAATGAACAGACAGACCGAGTTAATATGAAGAGAGACTGAGTTAATATGAAGAGAGAGAGACTGAGTTAATATGAGAGAGAGAGAGAGAGAGAGAGAGAGAGACCTAAGATCACTAATATTATCCCTCACCCTCCCACCACCACCACGTTAATTATTCCGTAGGCACTTATTGTTGTAGTGGCTGTGTGTTTACCTCAGAGGGGAGACTCCATTATATACATTTATTATTATTATGAAGTCATTTGGCAGCCATGATACAGTGGGAACAGCTACGAGCCTAATTATTTGTCCTGCCTCAGAGGGGACAGTTTACGAGCCTAAATATTTGTCCCCTATAAATGACCCCCTTATAATTACACCTCCCCACCCCCTTTTAATTACCCCTCCCCACCCCCGTTTCACCCCCCTTTTAAATAACCCCCTTTTTTTTAAATTGTCTTCTTTTTTTAAATTTTCTTTTTAAAAATTGTCTTCTTTTTTTAAATTGTCTTCTTTTCTAATACATACCCCGTTCCTTCCTCCCTTCCTCTCTTCCTGCCAGGCTGAGAAGAGGGCTGAGATCCGGCGTAAGTCTCTGGTTATCCTCGTCCATCACTACCTCGACCAGGAAGGGTGAGTACGTTGGTTGGTTGGTTGGATGGTAAGTAAGTTTGTTGGTTAGTTAGGTGGTTAGTGAGTAAGTTGGTAGGTTGGTTAGTTAGTGGGTTGGTTGGTTAGTTGGTTAATTGGTTGGTTGGTTGGTTTGTTAGTTAGTTAACCGTCGTATAACTTTTCTCTATGTATGATCCCTTTATACACCATCAGGTTATTCAAAGCACACCTGGATTCTGTACAGGAAAATGTATCTAGATATAATTATGTATCTTCTATTCTATGTATTTTCTGTTTTTTTGGAGTGGAGGGCGAGGCAACTAGGTCATTTTTTGTGAGACTATATTTCTGCCTACACGCGTAAAGTACTGTTGTAGTCATGTTACGTACAGTGCTGCTGGTTATAATCCCTTTAATGCCAGGCTAGTCTTGCTAATCTAATTACTCGTACACAGAGAGAGACACACACACACAGAGGGAGGGAGAGAGAGATGGGCACACACATACAAAGAGAGAGAGAGAGAGAGATGGACACCACACACACAAAGAGAGAGAGAGAAAAAAAGAAATATGGACACCCACCACACACCTACACAGAAAGAGAGACACATACACACACACACACACACACACATACACAAACTTACATGGTTCAGCTTTACATCAGGACTGTCATTCAACCCTGTAATTTTCCTGGCGGGATTCACCATGATTTTTCACATCGTTTTTCTCACAATGTCAAAACTTTTCGTCTCTGTGAAGGGGAAAGATGAAGACTGTCTAGAGTTCCAACGAGAGTCATGTCCTTCTTGTGAAAAGCAAAGAAAAACTGAGACCACTAATAAATAATAATAATAATAATAATAATAATAAAACATTGGTTCTGTTTGTAGCATGGTTGGAGGAATCGTCATGGTCTTCTGCTTCCTATTATTATTATTATTATTATTATTATTATTATTATTATTATTATATGACTGATTTATGGTGACATATTGCAGGTACGGCGATGCGGCCAAGAGCTTAGTACTAGAATCAAGGCTCAACACAGAACAGTTCAGTGTGTGTGAAAAAGTCGACCTCACTGGTATTCTACAAGAGTATGAGACGACCTATGTGGAGAAGGTGTGTGTACTACAAAAAGCTTCTGTAAGGTCGCTTTTGACATAATTGGTATTGCCAGTGAGCATAATATGAATTAATATCTGCTGTATGTATGTTATTTATCATTGCAGTACTCAAAATTAGTAACGAGACATTAATATTATTACTAAAATGAAACCCTCGACCCGTCCATCAGTTTCAGCGATACCCAAGGCTGGCCAAGAGGGTGGTGGTGCCCCGACCCACACCCAAACCACACCGATGTGCCCTCCACACACCCGAAGAAGTGGATGACCAGTCTGTCATCGCAGGAGGAAAGAAAAGTCCCTTCTTCAGGTAAGTACCCTACACTAACTTTGGTCTTCTGAGGTGGTGTAGATATTTGCTTGGTGTTGTCACGAGGATATGGGGACCGATTCTTTTGATGGTGTTTTGGAAGGTTTCTGTTTTTGATTCCTCCAAATTATGCTAGAAAACAGCCTGACGCCTGTTTCATGGCATAGTTTGTAGGAATCAGAGACCTTCCAATTCACCAATAGAAGAATTTAATCTCCCTTTAAGTTAGTCTCCATGCCATAACTTGTGTATGAATGAGGGCAAATGTGTGGGAATCAGTAGTCCTCCAACTCACCCACAAAAGATGACCCATTTAGTGCCATCAAGTCTGTGTGGTTCCAGTCTGACACACCATGACCTGATCTTGAAAGTTTCTTGCCCAACCCAACATGACCTATAATCCCACAGAAGGCGATCCCTTCCCCGGAGCAGCAGATCAGGGGGCAGTATGGGTCGTGCTTCAAGTGACCCGAGCCTGAGTGATGATGTGAATGCCATTGAGGGCAAGTCGGCTCAAGGCCACTCTCGCAGTACTGCCAGAAACAGGGTCATTGACAACAAGAAGCGAGAGGAGCTTAACAGGTCAGAGATGTGTAATACTGTACATTATAATATACTGTACACAATATTCACAAAGCACATTAACCAACAAGTTTTTTTTCTGGAAGTAGTACATGTCATGGATAGTACTGTAGCTGTGTATGTTGTCCTAGATGTTAATAATTTATAGTAGATGTAATTGTTGGTATGATTTGTATATCAAAGACCAGTCTAGAATATTTTGCTTGAGTCAGCATAGTATAGTTTCCTGTAGTACCTTAGTATACTGATTGTTTCTTATTTTTTTTTTTAAGGGTTTAAGGAAAAATAAGGAGAACACATAGGGCTGGTTGAAAAAGAAGAAAATTTAATGGTGTAAAGGCCTTAGGTGTACCAGTAAAATTATTTAACTTTATTGACATTAAGATATTACATTACAGTACTGTATGTGTTTGTCATATTTTACCCGACTCCTTCCCCAACAGAGGTCCACTGGTTGGGAGTCGGAAGGGGGTAGGGAGGAGCCCAGGTGAAGAGAAGAAAGACCCATCCAAATCCTCCTCAGATACCGACAGTGACAGGGGTGGCAATCCTTCCCTTGGTCCTGTCAAGTCTACCCGGATGGTGAGCTAAGTGATAAATACAGATATATTATAGTAACTCCCTTCAGTAACCAAATACAGACATAGTACAGTAACTCCCTTCAGTAACCTAATACAGTACTCGTATAAAACAAAAGTTATCGGTATGTATGTGGAGCTGTTCTACTATCCCCTCATATTCTTACACACTCACATAGGACTAAATAATACACTCTGATTTTCTTACACACACACATAAAACTTATTAATTTTAACCAGGTAATAGACTATTTTCCCTTTTGCCCTCCTCAGCCACGGCAAGTCCTGGACCTTAAGCAGATGATCAGTGACTACACCAGACTCGAGGAAAACATTGGAGACATTGGTAAAGGTCAACCTCGAGCCTTACCCGCACCCAAGGCCGAGGGTCAGCCTGGTAAGGAGTTAGCTACCATCACATGTTAATTAGGTAAACATGATAGCCCAGTCCAAAATAACTAATTACTAAACTTTCTGCACTCCTTAGTTAGATTTGATTTTCTAGAGTTGCATAAAATCTGTTACTGTTCTGTATAAAGTATACAGTATACAATATTCAGCTGAAATAGTTGTTAACCTTTGAACATGAGGAGCACTTCTTTTTGACAGAAATGTTGTCTGAAATTATTCTCGGTAGATAATGAAGTCCTCCACTGTTGTTTAGGGGTTAATGGGGATTGTATTAGCAATGTATGCAAAGAGTTATTATGCAAAGAGTTATAATAGAAAATGGAATTATGACTTGACGCATTGCAGATGAGGAGGACGAGAGCAGCGGACTTTGGGAAGACAAGAGTGTAAAACCCCCAATGGCCTTGCCTCATCTCACAGGAGAGTTCAGGGATCTTGCCAACATTATACATAGGGTAGGAGTTTGATCACTGTTATTCTCTGCTAAATTCTCTGCTAAATTCATCGCTGTTGTTTATCGCCAATTTTGATCACTAATTTTGGATCGCTGTTTTTCTCTGCTGATTTTGTTGTCGGTGTGATTGTGTGTGGCAGTTTCCTATGTTGATTTAAATTTTTAAAGATAACCTAACCCTCTGAGTGTGAATGGTATCCCAGATATGAATGAATTTGATGATAGGCTATAAGTTTAATTGATGGGGTTAAGTATGGAACTTATAATTCTTATTACTGTATTGTACTTTTAAAATATTGTTCCATATTTTCTGTCTTAATTTTACATGATAGATATACTGTACAACTCTAGTATTATGAAACCTTTAAAATCTCCTTCCACCATGAAAACAGGAAATCCTCGTGGACAACCCTGAAGTGAGATGGGAAGAAATCCTTGGTCTGGACGATGCAAAGAGATTGGTAAAGGAGGCTGTCGTCTACCCTATCAAATACCCACAGCTGTTCGTGGGAAGGTTCAAGCCGTGGCGAGGCATCCTACTCTACGGACCCCCTGGCACTGGTGAGACATAGAAGTAATAGTTTCATTTTATTTAGGGGTTGATTTAAGAGTAAAGTGATATATTTCCTGCTTTGTGTAACTTTTAATTTATTTCATGAGATATTTAAGGGTAATATTTTCTTGCTTTGTATGACTTATTTTATTTAGGAGGTAATTTTTTGTCAACACATTGGATCTGTGACACTACCCTTCACTAATAGTAACTGTAGTTCTTCATTGTACAGTACACCGTTAGATTAACTGCACTTAATTACACCATTCACAGTTAACATAATCTTTGATCCCATTTGTACCTACTGTATATTACTTTTCATGGACAGGTAAGACACTGCTGGCCAAGGCGGTGGCAACTGAGTGTCGGACAACATTCTTCAACATTTCTGCCACCACCCTTGTGTCAAAGTGGCGTGGTGACTCTGAGAAGCTGGTCAGGGTGAGTGGTTATTGCTTGTCAGGCCTGGATTACAAGTTGGTTTTATTTATATGGATTTTAAGCTCTGAGACTTGACTTTGATGTGGTTGTTTAATACAGTATACTGCTATATGATGAGTGACATTTGGAGGTCAAGGTTAATTATGGTTGCTGTCAGTCAAATGATTGTTTTTTCATGACTGTGAGTTCTGGTGCAGCTGATATGACATCCCAGATTTTGTAATAAGAAACATGCAAAAAACTTATGTGAGAGAGGGAAGGAGAGGATTAGACAAATTTCCATTAGTATCCCAATTGTACAGTACAGCATTATTCCCTGCAGGTGTTGTTTGAGTTAGCGAGATTCCATGCCCCCTCCACCATCTTCGTGGATGAGGTGGATGCGCTGATGGCCACACGGCAAGGAGAACAGGAACACGAGGCATCAAGACGCATGAAGACACAATTGTTGGTGGAGCTGGACGGCCTCACACAGGGCAACCATCATGTCTTCCTCCTAGCAGCTTCCAATATCCCCTGGTGAGCTGGGAACTAATTACAATACAATACCTCTTCTGTACATGTATTTACCATCATTTCTTTTTTCTTGCACCTTCCAGTATTCCCCTGATAAGCTGTAAACTAAATACAATACAATAACCCTTCCGTACATGTATTTACCATCATATTTTCTTCCTAGCAGCTTTCAATAATCCCCTGATAAGCGGGGAAATAAATACAATACAATATCCCCTTCTGTATTTACCACCAGGTCTTCCTCAGAGCCACTTTCATTATTGCCTGGTGACCTTTGGAATGAATGTGTCCTTTGTATTAACTCTCCTGTCTTCCTCATGGCTGCCTCTAGTATTCCCTTTTGATATCATGGGTAAATATTTCTTCTGCATGCTGTAGAGCTTATATTTATGATCAAGTTTTTCTCTGTTGCAACTTTCTTTGTTATTGCCTCTGGAGTATAGTACAGTATAGGAGGACATTTCTTCAGTAAGTTAAGGCATTGATATTACATTATTCTTCTTCCTCCCAACAGGCAACTAGATCCAGCCATGTTAAGACGTCTGGAGAAGAGGATCCTGGTGCCCCTGCCTGGATTAGAAGCAAGGAAAGCCATGTTCCGCCACCACCTGCCCGAGCTGATCACAGACCTGGAGGAAGCAGGCCATGCCATACCCACAAACCTTGACTATGGCAGACTATCGGAGGTATAGTTCCAAGAACAGCACCATACTCTTTATAAAAATGACAATGATGAATAAAAATGAAGTAAAGTACAGTAAACCTATTCCATCTCTGCTTGGCCTAACCTTTATCGCAGTGACTAATCAAAGACATATTCATTTTTTCTCATAAAGTAGCCAAATTTATTACTTATACTGTATTATGAGGGTTCTCTTGTGATGCAGCCTTACCTTAATGAGTGGACAGTAACTTGACACTGGTTGATTGTTTGCCAAGCCTCATCCATCAAACTTAATGGAACCTAAAGTAATGTTTTGCCAACTAAGTGAAGACTAGTTCCTCATACTATAACTTAATATACTGTAGTTTACCTATTCCAAATCTATTCTAATCTAAAAAATATTGGCCCCTGTTTACATCATTAGCTGACAGAGGGATACAGCGGGTCAGACTTGCAGGTGGCTTGTCGAGAGGCTGCCATGGCTTGTCTCAGGAAAATCTTCAATGTACTCGAGGATCACTCAGGTGAGATACAAACAGATTGAAGAATGTTAAACGAAAAAAAAAGTTCCGATGATGTATCAAAACATTTCCAAACAAAAAACTTGATTGATGATTGAAGGACTCATTTCTCCAATATCACCTTCCAACCATCATCCAACACATTTAGTACCGTACAGAATAATTCCACACCACCACCACCACCAACAAACACTCATACCAATCTCCACCACCACCACCAACCACTCTTACCAATCTCCACCATCACCACCACCAAACACTCATACCAACCTACACTACCACCAACCACTCATACCAATCTCCACCACCACCAACCACCCTCACAGACCATCACCACAACCACCACCACCAACCACCCTCACTGACCACCACCACTACCACCACCACCACCACTACCACCTCTCCCCCAACAGTGGAGGATACGGACTTGCCGGAGATAAAACTGGGGTCAATCGACATGAATGACGTGGAGGCGGCGCTACAGAAGACCAGACCCACCCAGAGTGACTGTAAGCTGTACAGTGACTGGCATGAAAAGTTTGGGTCCACTTAACGTCATTCCTTGGGACATGGCCTGAGTTCACCCGTGTCCTCGTGTTCGCGTCTGAGTCCATGGGGGTCGATGGTACGGTCTCCGGGTTAGTCAGGTGAGACAAATGGCCGTTTTGTTCTTTGATTTTGACTCTACTAACCCTGATAACTATATCACTGTACTAGTAGAATCAGTATGGAGATCATGCATTTCTCAATTACTAATACTGTACAGTAGAATAATTTTAGAGTTGATGCATTTGTGTAGTTGCCATTAATATACTGTAGTTGTTTTATACTGTAATATTGTACTGTAATCCATTAACATAGACTACTACTATCCGTTTCAGCGCCGGACAGACGCTGTTTTTCGCAAATATCTCCTAAACGAATCGTTGTATCAATATAATATTTCAACACACTATCTTTAACACCCGGGCGTAATTTTTGGCTGACATATCATATTCCTATATGTGTTATGCGAAGAGTTTACTCGTGTAAAATAGCACAAAGCTGGCCAGTCATATCGACGCATTCGAAGGAAAGTGTGGCCTCCCCAACACCCTCCCAAACCATTCCTAACCACAACTACATCCCCCCCTTCTCACCCCTCCCTCCTCCTCTTCTCCCCCTAGCTCCTCGCCTCCCTCATCACTCGTGTCCCTCCCTATTTCTTCCATCACTGTATTATATATTAGAATGTTATGTAGATGTATATGTATAGATATGATTATTAACTAAGAGTATGGTACAGTACAATTCTATAGAGGCAAGACGTATTTCACTTTGATAATTACTGTAAAACAGCATGTTTACATACATGTAGTATGTATATAGAAGGTCCATGTTTGCAGTCCTTATGGTCAACCATGCAATTGAACACGATGTACTGGCATTACCTGTGGTCTGGACCTTCTAGGAAAAGTTATTAGATACTGTGTACCTATTCATTATAAAATGTCAACTTTGGTCCACTTAATATAATGTTATTTTGTTGACTTGTCCCTTTTATATTTATATTATCACCAAATTATATATATATATATATATATAATAGTGTAGGATTTAATGATGCAAACATGATAAAACAAAATTTATTCACAATCACTGTCAAAGAAAACGTCATCGTCTTCATCATCACTGGCTTTCGCGTGTGTACAATGTGGCAAGACGAAGAACAAACTCTGTCCTGCATCCACGGGGGCAAATGGACAACATTGTTGCTAATAGGTGCGCCTCGGCAGTCAATGATTTCTACCCTGTCACTACTTGAGTCATAGCCTCGGACTGTTGGGTACCTCATACCTCAGAGAGAGGTGGAGGGGATACGGGAGACTGTGAATATTCAATTAAGGCATAAATTGGTTATTTAAAAAGGTAAAGAACACATGAAGCAACCATGAACGATTTTATTTGTTTGGCCAAAACCAAAATTAACTTCATCCTTCTGAGGTGGCCTTAGACACGTGGGTTATTATCCGGCTATACGGCCATTAACAACGGGATTAGCTATTGCTTTAATGGTCGTTTGACCCACTCTGGGTTTCATGTCCACACACAACGGTAACTGTATTAAACAATAGTACTAATGAACGATACGTATATACATACTGTCATAAAAAAAAATAAAAAATGGAAGGGGGAAGGTGTAAATAGGGGGGTGAAGAGTGAAACGGGGAGGGGGATAATGAGATATTGGGGTAGGGAAGGAAGGAATGGTGTGGGGGGATTTCGGGGTGTTGGTGGAGGGGTTACACGAGTACCCCACACTCGTCCGATTCTCTATAACGCCTTAGATATGATGACTGGATTAGGCTTAATATCACTCAGTAAACTCCTAACATAACACATATAGTAATATGGTATGTCAGCCATAAATTACGCCCGGGTGTTAAAGACAGTGTGCTGAAATATTATACTGATACAAAGATTCGTTTAAGAGATATTTACGAAAAACACCGTCTGTCCAGCGCTGAAACGTATAGTAAATTAGTATAGATAAATTATTAACATCTGAATGATTAGAAGTAGCAAAGTAGAATAATATTGTTTTATTCCACAACTAACACTTGTCTTTTTTCAGGGTTTGGTGAATTAAGGTAATTCACTTACTACGGGAGCAAACCTCTTTGGTAGGGACAATTTTTCCATTAAGCATAGGATTATTTGTATCTTTTACCATTATTCATGTACAGTACTGTTGAAGGGGTAAGATATGTTAAAGAGGGTTGTACACTTTTGGTACATTAGTACAGTACACCTTCACTCCTCCAAATTATACCAGGAAACAGGACCAGGTAAACAAATATACTGATGTTCTGTTGCTTGGAATAGTTTTGAAGAATCAGTTGCTCCAGATTCCAAAACTGTATGATTCCACTTAAAGCTATAGGATTCAAAACTACCAAGCCTGGGCAGAGTTCAGTACTGTATACTGTATATTCAGTCCTGTATTACCATATTATAACCCATGATACCAATCTAACAGTACAGTACAGTAGTGGGTTTCTGCTGATGATGACACATATAAACTTCCAATGGCTGTATGAATTTTTAGGGAATAAAAGTACAGTACAGTGTCTAGTGATGATTTTTGGTTCAACAGTTGTCAATCGGTTCTACGGTAATGGTTTAGTAATACATAAAAATCTGGCACAGGGATATGCATCTGTCGTAAATAACGCTAAATTGGCATCCATTTATTAAGGGACCCTGTGATTTTGTAGTCAGAAAATTGGAGGTGCACGAGTCCTTCAGATTATTGCCAGGAAACACAACCGACAGGGACGGAGCCTGTTTCGTGGCAAGGTCAGGAGGAATCAGGAGCCTCCAATTCTCAAGCACGATCACAGGGTTCTTAAGCTACACACACACACACACACACACAGTACACATGACAGAAATTTGCCATGAGAATATAAGAGTACAGTGCATCCAAAAATACTACAGTAGTGCATTTTATATAAAGTATACTTAAGGGACCCTGTGATGAAGAGAGAAAATTGGAGTCATACGAGTCCTTCAAATATTGCCACGAAACACACACACACACCTATAGGGAAGGAGCTTGTTTCATGGTATGTCTTCAGGAGGAATCAGAAGCCTCCAGCCAGTTTCATAGACGATCACAGGGTCCTTAAGGTAATTTCAAAATGTTGAGTTAAGGTTGTTCAGGTGCTAATGTTTATGTAGCTTCTATTTTTTCATTATATTTTTTACTATTGAAATTTGTTTATGTTTAAGTAGAATGCAAGTTACTTTGTTATTTATATTCAATTATACTGGATACATAAATAGCGTGTGTGTCTGTGTAGTATCTGTCAGAGAGAGAGAGAGAGAGAGAGCGAAAACGAAAGAGAGAGAAAGGACTGGTGTTTGTGTAATCCATAGAGAGAGAGAGAGAGAGAGGACTGGTGTTTGTATGATCCACACAGAGAGAGAGAAAGAGAGAGAGAGAGACGAGAGAAAGCGAAGAGAGAGAGGACTGGTGTATGTATGAGCCAGAGAGAGAGAGAGAGAGAGAGAGAGAGAGAGAGAGAGAGAGAGAGAGAGAGAGAGAGAGAGAGAGAGAGCACTCCTGTTTGTATGATCCAAAGAGAGAGAGAGAGAGAGAGAGAGGGAGAGGGGGGGGGCTGGTGTTTGTATGATCCAGAGAGAGAGCGAGAGAGCAAGAGAGCAAGAGAAAGAGCACTCCTGTTTGTATGATCCAGAGAGAGAGAGAGAGAGAGAGAGAGAGAGAGAGAGGACTGGTGTTTGTGTAATCCAGGGAGGCCAGCCAGTTAGTCAGGGAGTCTGTTTTAAGATCTGATGCCAAATATCACAAGTGGCGTTACTGTTTACTCTGTTCTTACCTCATCCTCTCAACACTGCACCACTCTCTCTCTCTCGTACCTTAATCTTCCCTGCTCTTTCACCCCCTCCCCCCCCCTCTCTCTCTCTCTCTCTCTCTCTCTCTCTCTCTCTCTCTCTCTCTCTCTCTCTCTCTCTCTCTCTCTCTCTCTCTCTCTCTCTCTCTCTCTCTCTCTCTCTCATCCACCCCAAAAATCATGTAGCCATCTTGTGAATCATCTTTCCCTCATCCCAAATAATACCAATAACAATAAAGCCGAGCAAGAGGAGTAAGATACATTAATTTATACTAATATACTATAAGTTATAAATGATTAGATAGATATATACCACTTTGTATTACATAGGCATACATCCTAACTCAGTGAAGTTCTGGAAAAAATAAAATAAAATTCTTTGTGATGATAGTAATTATTTTTGCTGTCCGAGTATAGAAAAAATAAAATAATAAAAATATACTGTGTAGTAAAAAATAAATATCTAAATAATACTGAAAAATAAAATATAAAAACTACACTGCATTATCCCCATCACTGACAATTGGTAATAATAATAATATTGATTGATTGATTGATTGATGTTAGGTGCCGCAACAGCGAGGTCATATAGCAGAAGAATGAATCGCGGAATTAGAATTTGAGCGAAGGAATAAAAATACGAATTGATAAAGATTGTAAAATGTGACTGAATTAGAGAGAGAGAGACGGGGTGAAAAACATCGTGAAACAATACAATTTTTATTTTTTAAGTAACCATAAAGTCGTCTGTTTTCAGGCATACAGTTTGGCTTTAGGAATCGGCAGAAAAAAAAAAAAAAAATCTTCCCTTAAGGACCCTGTGATTGTGTATGAGAATTGGAGGCTTCTGATTCCTCCTGACTGTGTTGTGTGTTTCATGGCAATATTTGAACGACTCCATTTACCTCCTCCAATTTTTTTACTACATCTCGGGGTCCCTTAAGGAGGTTATAGAACAATGTTGGTTAATCTGGAGCAGCTGATTCCTCCAAACTATTCCAGACAACAGAATATAATTATTTTTTTTTTATGTCAATCTGGTCCTGTTTCCTGAAATATTTTGGAGGAATCAATGTGCTCTAATGTACCAAACGTGTTATATTACC
>JAWQEG010004960.1:0-2500 GCA_033782935.1 Petrolisthes cinctipes
GAAATAGGCACTGCAAAATACAGAACCCTGCTGCTTTATAGACCCCCTGGACAACTCAATGAGATGGACAGGGACCTATACCAGTTGCTGGGTGAACTAGTGGACGGCAGGGTGTGCATCCTTATGGGGGACTTCAACACACATGTTGACTGGGAAACCAGAGAGCCCTCTGCCGAGAACACACCACTCTTGGAGTTTGTAAATGATGAATTCCTCACTCAATGGTAAGGGAGCAACAAGAGGTGCTAACATACTCGACTTGGTCCTCACCTCCGAGGATGACATCATTCAAGACCTCTCTGTAAACGAAGAAATAGGTGGAAGCGACCACAAGCTTATAAGATTTTCAGTTAAGGTCCCTAATATGGAGTCCGTGACCCCGGTGCATAGAAAATTAGACATGGGGAGAGCGGACTTTGCAGTCTTCGTGAAGGCGTTGCTGAAATGAACTAGAGGAGGGAGAGAGTGCTGATGATCTGTGGAGGTCATTCTTGTTTTCCTTCATGGAACTTCAGTCGCGCTTTATTCCTCTGAAGGGAACAGGTCAGAAGTTCATTCAACCTAAGTGGTTTAATCGGGAAATCCGTAACCTACTAAGGGAGAGGAGAACTGCGTATCGTCGAGCGAAGGCATCTGGGGACTTTGACGGTCATAGAAGACTGAATCGAAACGTGAAGTCCAAAATAAGGGCGGCTAAGCGTGCTGAGGAGGTCCGTGTGGCTAGACTCTGCAAAGAGAACCCCAAGGAGTTTTTCAGTTATGTGAATGGCCGTAAACCAATCCGACGCAGGATCGGTCCTTGGTGAATGAGGATGGAGCATTGATGCACTCTGATGCAGAAAATGCTAACCTCTTAAATGAGTACTTCTCTTCAGTGTTCTCTGAGGAGAGTGGTCCCATTCCCGAACCTTTGGACTCCTTCAGTGAGAAGTTGGAGTCAATGGTCTTCACCCAAGAAGAAATCGAGAGAAAAATAATCGAATTAAAAGCAAACAAGTCCCCCGGTCCGGATGGGTTCTTACCTAGAGTGTTGAAAGAAGTGCATGGTGAAGTATCACGGCACCTGTGCATGGTCTTCAACAGGATAATCCAGACTGGATGCTTCCTAGAGACTGGCGTGAGGCAGAGGTGACTCCTATCTTCAAGAAGGGAGATGCTAGCCAACCGTCAAACTACAGACCCATCAGTTTAACCTCGATAGTCTGTAAACTCATGGAGAGCATCATGGTGGACAAAATAACAGCACACTTAGAATCAAATTTGCTACTGAGGGGTTCCCAGCATGGGTTCCGGCAGCACCGGTCATGCCTCACAAATCTGGTGGAATTCTTCCATTTTGTTTTCAGTGAGCATGATCGGGATAAAGCGGTCGATGTTGTCTACTTAGACTTTCAGAAAGCCTTTGATAAGGTACCCCACCGCCGCCTCCTTCGGAAAGTGCGTGCACTGGGCATAGACGGAAATGTGGCAAATTGGATAGAAAACTGGCTAAGTGACAGACGGCAGCGGGTGGTAGTGAATGGACAGGCTTCAGAGTGGGTGCCCGTTACTAGCGGTGTTCCCAAGGTTCTGTTCTGGGACCACTACTGTTTATCATCTATGTTAATGACGTGGATGGTGACATGGTTGCCAAGATTTCCAATTCGCCGATGATACTAAGCTTGGTATGAATGTCGCGAAAGAAGGAAATACTACCCGCTTACAAGAAGATCTAGGAAGATCGGGAGTGGTCTGACACGTGGCAAATGCCATTTAACGTGAACAAATGCAAAGTTATGCATATAGGCCACAGAAACCCCCGAACAGAGTATAACCTTAAGGGCAATGCTCTCGTAAGCACTGATACTGAGAAAGACTTGGGTGTAACTATCACCAGTGACCTCAAGTTCTCAAAGCAGTGTATTGAGGCTGAGAAGAAAGCCCAAAGGATGTTAGGGTACATAAAGCGACAGTTTGGATACCGGAACAAGGAGATAGTACTTTGTCTGTACAATTCCCTTGTCCGACCGCACCTGGAGTATGCAGTCCAGTTTTGGAGTCCTTCTTACCGGAAGGATATCGCGAGATTGGAACGAGTGCAAGCCAGGCAACCAAACTTATACCCTCTCTTAGACACAAGAGCTATAAAGATCGGTTGGTAGAACTCGACCTGTTCTCTTTGGAAACCCGGAGACTGCGTGGTCAGCTTATCGAAGTGTTTAAAATACTACGAGGCTTTGACAATGTAGACTACAGGGACATTTTCCAACTCAGTGAGGGCACAACCAGGAATCATGGCTACAAACTTGAACTAAAGCGATACAACCGTGATCTGTGTGGTAAGTTCTTTAACTTACAGCATCTGCGGTACTTGGAACGCGCTTCCTGCTGATGTGGTCAACAGCAACTCTGTGGATCAGTTCAAGTCCAGATTAGACAAAGCCTTAAACCACCGTCTAGGTGTTTAAGCCGTTGTGCGAGTGTTCCTTGATGGTTTCACATGACACATTCGAGGACGGTC
>JAWQEG010004960.1:7500-10000 GCA_033782935.1 Petrolisthes cinctipes
TTAAGTTGGGGTTAGTAGCACTGAAGTGGGGTTAAGGTGGGGTTAAGTTGGGGTTAGTGTGACTGAAGTGTGGTTAGTGTGACTGAAGTGGGGTTAAGTTGGGGTTAGTAGCACTGAAGTGGGGTTAAGGTGGGGTTAGTAGCACTGAAGTGGGGTTAAGTTGAGGCTAGTGTGACTGAAGTGGGGTTAAGGTGAAGCTAGTGTGAATGAAATGGGGTTAAGTTAGGGTTAGTAGCACTGAAGTGGGGTTAAGTTGGGGTTGAACTTGGGTGGGTGGGTGGGGTGTAGTAGTAGCTAAATAATTATTGGGTGTTCCTAATGGGTAAATTATTTATTTGATTCGTGGCATAGTTTGGAGGAATCAGAAGTCCTCCAAATTTACCATCAAGAGAACAACAACATCCCTCCACCCACCTACCCCCAATCCCTAAAAAAAAAAAAAAAAAAAAGAAAAGAAAAAAAAAAAAGGAAAAGGAAAAAAAAAAAAAAAAAAAAAAAAAAGAAGCAGTGAAGAGTAATAAACAAGTTAGTAGTTAATTTCATCCACATCATTCTTCAAAATTCGCTTCTTATCACACCGGCACGGGCTATGGTACATTTTAACGGGGCATTATCTTGGCTCCTTGATTGCACTGCACCGCCGCCAAAACCAGACCCCAGCCAAAGTTATGCCCGGGGAGTCAATTTATGGTAATGTTGATGATGATGATGGAGGGGCGAGGTGTACGGCGCTACTGGAGTTGACTCGGCTCCTACTCAGAATAACAATAGTCCAACCTCTACCCACACTCGACCCTACCCACCCTCGACCCTATATACCCACGACCCTACCCCACCTAACCCATCCTTGGTCCTGTATACCCACCTTTACCCACCCTCGGTCCTATATGCCTACTTACCATCCCTCAGACCTACCCACCTTTACCCACCCTCGACCCTACCCACCTCTACCTACCTACCCTCGACCCTGTATACCCACCTTTACCTACCCACCCTCGACCCTACCCACCTAACCCATCCTTGGTCCTGTATACCCACCTTTACCCACCCTCGACTCTACTCACCTTTACCCACCTACCTTCGACCCTACCCACCTTTACTCACCCTCGACCCTATACCCACCTTTACCCACCCTCGACTCTACTCACCTCTACCTACCTGCACTCGACCCTATACCCACCTTTACCCACCCTCGGCCCTATATACCCACCTCTACCTACCTACCCTCGACCCTATATACCCACCTCTACCTACTCACCCTCGACCCTATACCCACCTTTACCCGCCCTTGGTCCTGTATACCCACCTTTACCTACCTACCCTCGACCCTACCCACCTCTACCTACCTACCTTCGACCCTACCCACCTAACCCATCCTTGACCCTATATACCCACCTTTACCCATCTTCGACCCTATACCCACCTTTACCCACCCACCCCCGACCCAATATACCCACCTTTACCCACCCTCGACCCTACCCACCTCTACCTACCTACCTTCGACCCTACCCACCTTTACCCATCCTCGACACTACCCACCTTTACCCACCTACCTTCGACCCTATCCACCCTCAACCCTACCCACCTCTACCTACCTACCCTCGACCCTACCCACCTCTACCTACCTACCTTCGACCCTATACCCACCTCTACCTACCTACCCTCGACCCTATATACCCACCTCTACCTACCTACCTTCGACCCTACCCACATAACCCATCCTTGGTCCTGTATACCCACCTTTAACCACCCTCGACCCTACCCACCTCTACCTACCCACCTTCGACCCTATATACCCACCTTTACCCACCCTCGACCCTATACCCACCTTTACCCACCCTCGACCCTATACCCACCTTTACCCACCCTTGGTCCTGTATACCCACCTTTACCCACCCTCGACCCTATATACCCACCTCTACCTACCTACCCTCGACCCTATATACCCACCTTTACCCACCCTCGGTCCTGTATACCCACCTTTACCCACCTACCCTCGACCCTATATACCCACCTTTACCCACCCTCGACCCTATACCCACCTTTACCCACCCACCCTCGACCCTATATACCCACCTTTACCCACCCTCGGTCCTATATACCCACTTACCATCCCTCAGCCCTACCCACTTTAGGACCTACCCACCATCGGCCCTACCCAACCTCGGTCCTATATACCCACTTACCCACCATCGGCCCTATACCCACCCACCCGCTGCCATATATCCACCCTCAGCCATCCCCACCCACGGTTCTACACCCACACTTGGTCCTACCCACCCACGGCTCTACCCCACCCACCTACCCACCCTCACCTCTACCCACCTACCCACCCCTCGCCTCTACCCCACCCACCTACCCACCCCTCGCCTCTACCCACCTACCCACCCTCACCTCTACCTACCCACCTACCCAAACTCACCTCTACCCACCTACCCAACCCTCACCTCTACCCACCTACCCACCCTCACCTCTACCCACCTACCAACCCTCGGCTCTA
>JAWQEG010004960.1:15000-29934 GCA_033782935.1 Petrolisthes cinctipes
TCACCGACTGTAAAACATGCAATAAACCTAATAATAATAATGTTGTATTGCAGTCACGTAGTCTTACATTTTCTGTATGTTGTAAACCCTTGAAAACAACAGCGTGTGTAGGAATTCTTGTAGCCAGAGTACTGTACCTCCTCTTCCTTCTTCCTTCTTTCCTCTCACACTCTTCATGTCCATTGTCCCAGGATATTAATTTATATACTGTATATAATTAAGGAAACTGCAGCTTTATTATACTGTATTATACCGTATTATACTGTGTTAGTATTTTCCTGTGTTCCATTCACACCACATACTCTCTTTTTTTTTCACACCATTCACTTTCACACATTTTCACACTTTCTTTCCTACTATTCACTTCCACACAATTTCACACTTTCTCTCGTATTATTCACCTCCACACAATTTTACACTTTGTTTCCTACTATTCACTTCCACACATTTTCACACTTTCTTTCCTACTATTCACTTTCACACTACTTCACACTTTCTTTCCTACTATTCACTTTCACACAATTTCACACTTTCTCTCGTACTATTAACTTTCACACAATTTCACACTTTTTTTTTCCTACTATTCACTTCCACACAATTTCACACTTTCTTTCCTACTATTCACTATTCACACAATTTCACACTTTTTTTTCCTACTACCTGTATTCACTTCCACACAATTTCACACTTTTTTCCTAATATTAACTTTCACACTTTCTTTCCTACTATTCACTATTCACACACTTTCACACTCTCTATGGTACTATTCACCATATTTACACTATTCCTGTCCACTGTAATATACAAAGTCACTATACATCATCTAAGCCTGGGAAAGGTCTAGTATACAAATAATGTCTTTGGTTTTGTATTGAGAGGAAGGTGAGGATTATTTTAAGACGAGGAGTTTGCTTTTAATGTCCTCACCTGTAAAAAAAAAAAAAAAAAAAAAAAAAAAATAGGAGAAAGGAATATAGATGAGGAGGGTGGTGGTGGAGATAAGGGTGGAGATAAGGGTGGAGATGGAGATGAAGAAAAAGGTGGAGGTGGAGATGCAGATGGAGATAAAAGTGGTGGAGGTGGAGGTAGAAGTGGAGATGCAGATGGAGATAAATTTTGGAGGTGGGGGTGGAGATAGAGATGGAGGAAGAAATGGAAGTGGAGATAAATGGTGGAGGTGGAGATGGAGATAAAGATGGAGGTGGGGGTGGAGATAGAGATGGAGGAAGAAATGGAAGTGGAGAAAAATGGTGGAGGTGGAGAGTTATATGGAAGTGGAGATAAAGGGTGGAGGTGGAGATGGAGATAAAGATGGAGGTGGGGGTGGAGATAGAGATGGAGGAAGAAATGGAAGTAGAGAGTTATATGGAAGTGCCGCTACTGTGGAGAGTTATACTGTGGAAAGTTATATGGAAGTGCCGCTACTGTGGAGAGTTATACTGTGGAGAGTTATATGGAAGTGCCGCTACTGTGGAGAGTTATACTGTGGAGAGTTATATGGAAGTGCCGCTAGTGTGGAGAGTTATACTGTGGAGAGTTATATGGAAGTGACGCTACTGTGGAGAGTTATATGGAAGTGACGCTACTGTGGAGAGTTATATGGAAGTGCTGCTACTGTGTTGACATAGGGTAGGTGGTGACGTCACTCGGAGCGGCGCCTTCCTTTGGTATTCATAGTGAGTGACGTCATAATAATGGGGGGGAGTTTGTTTACCTTTTTCCTCTTGGGGCCTTTCCTCTTATTGCTCCTCTCTCTGCTTCTCTCTCTGACTCTCTCTCTCTCTCTCTCTCTCTCTCTCTCTCTCTCTCTCTCTCTCTCCCTTCCATTTCATTCTTTCCTCCCTCCTTACTACCCTCTCACTCCCCTACTCTTTTTCCCTTCCATCCTCCTACTCCCCCCCTCCCTCCCTACTCAATTTTCCTTCCTCCCTTCCTACTCTTTTTCCCTTCCACCCTCCTAATCCCCCCTCTCTCCATCCTCCTCTTTCCCTTCCACTCTCCTACTCCACCCTCCCTCCCTACTCTCTTTCCTTTCCACCTTTCTACTCCCCACTCCCTCCCTACTCAATTTTCCTTCCTCCCTCCCTACTCTCTTTCCTTTCCACCCTTCTACTCCCCCCTCCCTCCCTACTATTTATCCCTTCCCCCCTCCCTCACTATACTCTTTATCCCTTCCCCCTTCCCCCCTTTTCCCCTCCCTACTATTTATCCCGTCCCCCCTCCCTCCCTACTATTTATCCCTTCCCCCTTCCCTACTATTTATCCCTTCCCCCCTTTTCCCCTCCCTACTATTTATCTCTTCCCCCCTTTTCCCCTCCCTACTATTTATCTCTTCCCCCCTTTTCCCCTCCCTACTATATTTCCCTTCCCCCCTTTTCCCCTCCCTACTATTTATCCCTTCCCCCCTCCCTACTATATATCCCTTTCCCCCCTTTTCCCCTCCCTACTCTATTTCCCTTCCCCCTCCCCCCTCCCTACTATTTATCCCTCCCCCCCTCTTCCCTCCCTACTATTTATCCCTTCCCCCCTCCCCCCTCCCTACTCAATATCCCTTCCCCCCTTTTCCCCTTCCTACTCTATTTTCCTTCCCCCCTCTTCCCCCCCTCCCTACTATTTATCCCTTCCCCCCTCCCTCCCTACTCAATTTCCCTTCTCCCCTTTTCCCCTCCCTACTATTTATCCCTTCCCCACCTCCCCCCTCCCTACTATTTATCCCTTCCCCCCTCCCTCCTAGCTCCCTACTCAATTTTCCTTCCACCCTTTTCCCCTCCTCGCCTTGACAACATACAGATCTTATCCCTCTCGCCTTAGTACAACCTCCACTCCCGTTATTGTACATTATATTACACGCACCTTATGTCTGCAATAGAGCCATTTTCTAACAGGGGCGAGCCGGGAACACTCATGGGGTTGGGTTAAGGGACTGGTGGGGGGTGGTGATGGGAATGGTGGTGGGGGTGATGTGATGATTGTGGGTGGTGGTGGGGGGTGGTGATGGTGGTGAAGTGTGTTTGTTGGTGGTGAGAAGTAATAATAGTGGGGGTGGTGAGGGGAGATGGTGGTCGTGTTGGTGGTGAGGGATGATGGTGATGGTGGTGGGTGGTGAGAGATGATGGTGGTGGGGGTGGGAGTGATGGTGGGTGGTGATGAGGGGTGATGGTGGTGGGGGTGAGATTAATTGACTGGTTAGTTAATTTGTTGGTTGGTTGGTTGGTTGGTTGGTTGGTTGTTGGTTGGTTGGTTGTTGGTTGGTTGACTGGTTGGTTGATTGACTGGTTGGTTGGTTGGGTGGTTGGTTGTTGACTGGTTGGGTGGTTGGTTGGTTGGTTGGTTGGTTGGTTGGTTGGTTGGTTGGTTGGTTGGTTGGTTGGTTGGTTGGCTGGTTGATTGATTGACTGGTTGACTGGTTGGTTGATTGGTTGGTTGGTTGGTTGGTTGGTTGGTTGGTTGGTTGGTTGATTGACTGACTGACTGACTGACTGGTTGGTTGATTGGTTGGGTGGGTGGGTGGGTGGGTGGGTGGTTGGTTGGTTGACTTGTTGGTTGATTGACTGGTTGGTTGGTTGGTTGGTTGGTTGATTGATTGACTGGTTGGGTGGGTGGGTGGGTGGGTGGGTGGTTGGTTGACTTGTTGGTTGATTGACTGGTTGGTTGGTTGGTTGGTTGGTTGGTTGGTTGGTTGGTTGGTTGGTTGGGTGGGTGGGTGGGTGGGTGGTTGGTTGGTTGATTGACTGATTGGTTGGTTGGTTGGTTGTTGACTGATTGGTTGATTGATTGGTTGGTTGGTTGGTTGACTTGTTGGTTGGTTGGTTGATTGACTGGTTGGTTGGTTGGTTGGTTGACTTGTTGGTTGGTTGGTTGATTGACTGGTTGGTTGGTTTGTTTGCTTGAAGAACCATACACCCCATCCCCTTCCCTCCGTTCTTCATTTTCAGTCTTTACCCCTTTCTTGCCTCCCCTCCATATATCTCACACTTCCCCTCCCTTTCCCTTACCCCTCTACTCCTCAATCCCTTCCTTTATCACCACTCTTCCCTTTCCACCTCCCACTCCCTGTATCTCCCTCCCCTAACCCTTTCCTTCCCCTTACAACTCTCACTTCATCCCCTACCCTCTCCTCCTTCCCTTCCCATTACCCTCCACTACTCATCCCCTTCCCTACCTCACCCTCCCCTTCCCCTTACCACTCTCTCCTTATCCCCTACCCTCTCCTCCTTCCCTTCCCTTTACCCTCCACTACTCATCCCCCTCCCCTAACCCCTCCCTCCCCCCTACCACTCTAACCTCATCCCCCTTCCCTTCCCCTTACCACTCTCACTTCATCCCCTACCACTACTCATCCCCCTTCCTACCTCCCCATCCCCTAACCCCTCCCCCCACCCACTTGTGACCTTGATTGAGTTAAGGTGATGGGATTGTCACAGAGTACATCAATTAGGGGGTCTTTATGTCCACTAACTACCACCCCCCACCCCACACTCCACCCTTATTACATGCCTGTGGGGGTGGGGGGGGGTGGGGGTGGATGTGGAGAGATGGTAAAGGAGGGGGAAGTGGGTGGATGTAGAGGGATGGTAAGGGAGGGGGGAGTGGGTGGATGTAGAGGGGAGGGAAGGTAAGGGAGGGGAAGTGGGTGGATGTGGAGGGGTGGTAAGGGAGGGGGAAGTGGGTGGATGTGGAGGGATGGTAAGGGAGGGGGAAGTGGGTGGATGATGAGGGATGGTAAGGGAGGGGGAAGTGGGTGGATGTGGAGGGAAGGTAAGGGAGGGGGAAGTGGAGGGAAAGTAAGGGAGGAGGGGGGGGGGGAGAAGTGTAGTGGAAGGAAGATAGGGAGGGTGGTGGTGGAGGAAAGGTATAAAGGGAGGGAGAGGTGTGTGGATGTGGAGGGGAAGTGGGGGAGGGAAAGAGAAACGGGGGGGGGGGAGTACAAGGGAGACCAGGAAGAGAAAGTAAGTATATGGGATGGAGGCCAGGGGGTAAGGGGGGGGGGGGAGGGGGAGAGGGGGAAGTGAAGGGACAGTCAGCGATTCAACATTTTATATATATATTTTTTTTTTATGAGTAAATTGAAACTGACACATAATTATTTTCCTGACGATAAACTGGAGAGTATTATTTTGATTCCTCCAATTAAGGTATTCCACAAACTATAGTTCCTCTGTTAATGACACTTGAGTTCGTCTCTTTCCTGACATAGGTGGGAGGAATCAATAGCCCTTTAATTTTTTATCAGTAGGCTAATCCATTCTCCCAATTAATACGAATGAACGAAAGAGTATGCCTATGTTATTATATTTTTTTATTTCGTAGGCCCAAATTCTAAGAGGTGTGGTGTGGTGTTTTGTGGTGTGGTGTGGTGTGCTGTGGTGTCTTGTTGTGTGGTGTAGTGTGGTGTGGTGTGGTGTGATATGATGTAATGTCCTGTGGCGAGGTGTGTCGTGGAGTGGTGTGGTGTAGTGTCTTGTGTGGTGTGGTGTTGTGGTGTGGTGTGGAGGGATATGATGGCGATGGCGTGATGTGGCGTGGTATGGTGTATAGTGTCTTGTGGCGTTTCGTGTCGTGGTGAGCCTCCTCCTCGTATATTTCCCTGGGTGGAGAAGGAACCATCAAAGGACAACACAACCCAGTAAAAAAATAGTAATAATAATAATAATAGATAAGAAAAATGTGGAGCTGAAAGTAATCAAGACTTTTTTTATAGTAGTGGTGGTGGTGGGGTGAAGAGAGGCTGCATAGTTCTCTGTTGTTATCCTTCTTTACTTCCTTCCTCCACAAAAAGGTAGGTAAAAATCTGATAATATATATATATGCAAAGTAAATTTAATCCACAAGAGGTAAATACTGTAATCTGGAACCTTAAGTAAGTGAAAAAAAGGGTAACAAATTATAAGGAAATTTATTCAACAAAAGGTTATATATATAATTTGGAACCACATTAATTTAAGGTGACAATGGGATATAAAAAAAAAATACAAAGTAAATTTAATCAATGAATAGGAGTAAACAAACAAAAAAAATAAACAAAAAATGAAGGTTTGTATCATATAAATAGATAATAAATAGTTATATCAATATACATATTTGGTATATACTGCATGTGTGCAAGAATGTTGTTTGTGCACGATGGTAATGGAAAAATAAAATGCAAATTACGCAACCAAGCAAACATTCAACCTTCCAATCAATCAACTAACCAACCAACCAACTAACAATCCAATCAACCAACCAATCAACCAACTAACCAACTAACCAAACAACCAACCAACCAATCAACCAACCAACCAACCAACCAACTAACTAACCATCCAACCAACCAACTAACCAAACAAACAAACAAATAAACAATCAACCAACCAACCAACCGACCAACCAACCAACCAACCAACCAACCGACCCTTCATTTTATGTGAGTTACTTATTAGCTCTACCTTCTAATTCAGAGCCGATGTTTTTACTTTTTGTTCCATTGGTGCAGGAGGCGTGGGATTTTTTTTTTTTTTTTTTTTTTTTTTTTTTGGGTGGGGGGTTAAGCAAGAACAACATCACTAACCCTCTAATAAAAAAAAAAAAAAAAAAAAAAGTGTCCCTATAATTAAGAAAGCTATATACGTATACAGCACCACATGACTTTACAATCTGACTGTACATACATACATACATACAAGCTAAAGTTAGTGTTCCTCTTCCCTCAAGATTATATATATATATTATGATTCGTGCAAACAAGTGCAGAAGTCAGTTGTCAGCAATAATAATTCCTAGCCATGGATTCTTCTTTTTTGAAATTAATAACAAACCCAAATTGGAACACTATGTTATAACTCAGACAGACAAGACATTAATCAATCAAATAAATCTGCTGCTGGTGATCCATTCTATATAGGCGTGGTAGGTGGGAAGGAAGGAAGGAAAAGGAACAATGATTTATGAAGGCTGTACACTAGACCACTCACTATCAAGGCACCACCACCACCACCACCACCACCAAGATTCAGCAGAGTTCCAATCAACCCGTCTCTCGTAAACTTGGAGGAGCTAGCTATAGGTTGTTTGTTGGGTTGACTAGACTAATGGTTTGAGGGAGCTAGATAGATAGATAGATACTGCTGCAGGGAAACAACGTCATACCGCCATACAGTTGTTCCTCTCATAGCTATACAAGATCAGTCGACTATAGCTGTTTACTTGTCATGCTGCTTGGCTAACAATGGTATATAATAAGAGTATGAGGAGCCTATATATATATTTTTTTTATACTGATGACGGGAGTACATGCAGTCACATTTTAATTAAAGGGAGGTTGAAGGAATTAAGGGATGACAGATGTTGAAGAAAGGTGCAGGGCGAGAGATTGAAGAAAAGAGGGAGAAAGATTGAAGAAAGGAGGGCGAATGATTGAAGAAAGGAGGGCCAGAGATTGAAGAAAGGAGGGCGAGAGTTTGAAGAAAGGAGGGAGAGAGATTGAAGAAAGGTGGGAGATATATTGAAGAAAGGAGGGCGAGAGATTGAAGAAAGGAGGGCGAGAAATTGGAGAAAGGAGGGCGAGAGATTGAAGAAAAGTGGAAGAGAGATTGAAGAAAGGAGGGAGAGAGATTGAAGAAAGGATGGAGAGAAATTGAATAAAGGTGAGAGAGTTATCGAGGGAAAGAGGGTGAGAGAAGCTGAGGAGAGGAGGGAGGCAGTGAGCTCCACCAAACCAACTCCAGCTTCACCACAATGGAGAACCCGGCCTCACTATTTTACTCGGTGCTCGGGGGCCAGAGTGGATTCGGCACCTTTCCACTTCCAGGCGACTCTGACCCTTAGGTGCGTGGTTTTGTTGGGTCGTAAATAGCCAACGAGACTCCTCAGGGTTACGACAAACTTCTGATGAGCCTTGTTCTTTTCGCACGTAAGAGAGGCCTTAAAAGGTTGGACAGAGAGTGCCCGCCCGTGCCCCACGACGCTCTAAGTACACCCGATACCATCTCCAGGCACTTCAATACATCACCACTCTGTATTATTTTCTTCTTACCCGGACCGCAGGTGACGCACATATGAGTGGCGGATACGGGTTCTAGAGTGTGTGGGTGGAAGGGCTGGTGGGTCGAGGCTGGCGTGGTGAGGGATAGGCCCCTACACCTTCAGTCTTCGTGGCGACCCCAAGTGTAAAACCAGTAGCGTGAGGTGTCTGGGTCTGCGTCTGGGTAACGTCACAACGCTTGCACCCACAACGCCTCCACCACCACGCTGCATGCCCTGCCTGCCTGCCTGCCTGCCTGCCTGCTTGTCTGCCTGCCTGCACGATGCACCAGCCTGCCCGCAGCCTGCCCTCTCGCCCGCATGCCTGCCTGTCAGATAACTGGCCTCATATTAGCCCTTGTTGCAGGGACGGCTGGCCTGTAATTTAGTGTGTTTACCACCGTCCAGTCTACATGCCAATTTGGGAGCTTAACTCTGAGTTTGGTGGCTGCTCGTTATAAGCGTACCTGCTTGTAGTTTGACTATAGCTCCCCGATGGTTTACTGCCAGAATAACTCTCCCTACTTGTTCCCTCATTCGTCTGGTGATTACACAGTCCAGGACCTGAATTATGGTCATCTTAGGGTCGGACAGAAATTGCCTTCATCTGCCTACCGAGCGTTGGAGAGCTTGACTAATCTCCAGCGACGCTAGTGACGCCTTGCACTGCACGGCCACTCACAGGCAACATGGTAAGGACGCTATATATGTATACATGTTGTATATGACCTCAAAATATTATACCATCGATACAGAATTATTATTTCCAAACAGTTGAAATTCGCGAATAGGTTAAGGTATAAATTGCACAAATATTGTCTGCCCTGGTATATATGTAATAACATACAGTATATATATATATTGGAAATCAGGAAAATGCTTTATACTAACTTACCCTGGATTACGAAATGCTACACGAGTATTCCGTAGAGTTATTTTATGACAACTACAGACCAAGGGTGTACTTTGTATTTATTGGTAAATTTGAGGACTAAAGGCAAGGATCCTGGTAAATTATATCCTTACCTGTGAAATGAAGAACAGAGTGAGGGAGGCACACAATCATGTCTAATTTCGTTCGAGATGCCTAAAACACTTTGCGTTTGAAAGAGGCGATGATAATATTTTGACCACCAAGCGATTAATAAAAGCTAGTTGACAGTCAAATAACCTTCGTGTTAAATTGCATGATGTTGCTAACGCCAAACGATCTTCTACGTCTCATTGACCTCCCCATTGAAGATGTTGAATATTGTATGTGAATATAACCAGGTGATTATTATTTTCATCTTTGGACTGAGGAATGTGAGGAAGACTAAATGTAAGATTACTTAATATCATCACCCGTAAAATGAGAAACCAAATGCGAGAGAAATTAAAAAATCATGTCAAATTTCGTTCAGAGAAGAAGGCTATTTATTGTGTGTGCTTCATTAATTGTGAAGTGATTATAAATATGGAAATACGTCGTTATCTGTACTATTATAAGGGGGTATTACAGTGTTAGTAAATCTGTACAATATGATTCCTTCAAACTACTTCAAGCAACAGGCCACCATTAATATTATGTTCATCTGATCCTGCATGTTTCCCGGCATACTTTGGAGGAATCAAGGCACTCCAATGTACCAAAATGTGTAATGATATAATTCCATACATACAGCTTTTGCATCTCCCACCTACAAAACACTAGTGCCTGTGAACGTGACACACAGAAAGAAGTAGACAATGAGAGTCGATGCTATAATCTAATGTGTATATAGAGATGTTGAGGTAGTGTTTGTTTCCCCTTAATTCATCTGCTTGGAAATGTTAATAATGTGGAGGTGTGGGAATTGGTGTGGGAGTTGGTGTGCTAGTGTGGGAGTTAATGAGTTGGTGTGGGAGTCTGTGAATTGGTGTGGGAGTCAGTGTGCTAGTGTGGGAGTTAATGAGTTGGTGTGGGAGTTGATGAGTTGGTGTGGGAGTCAGTGTGCTAGTGTGGGAGTTAATGAGTTGGTGTGGGAGTTGATGAGTTGGTGTGGGAGTCAGTGAGTTGGTGTGGGAGTCAGTGTGGAGGTATAGTAGTTAATGAGTTGGTGTGAGAGTCAGTTTTCTAGTGTGGGAGTTTGTATGTGAGTTGGTGTGGGAATCAATGTGGAGGAGTGTGAGTCAGTGTGTTGTTGTGTTGTGGGAGTTTGTGTGGGGGTATGGGTGTCAGTGTGGGAGCCAGTGTGCTAGTGTGTGGAGATGTGTGAGTCAGTGTGTTGCTGTGGAGGTATGGGTGTTAATGTGTTGTTGTTGTGGGAGTTTGTGTGGAGGTGTGGGAGTTTTAGAGTGGGAGAGTGTGGAGGTGTGGGAAAGTGTGGAGGTATGGGAGAGTGTGGAGGTGTGGGAGTTTTAGTGGAGGTGTGGGAGAGTGTGGGAGTTTTAGAGTGGGAGAGTGTGGTAGTGTGGGAGTTTTAGAGTGGGAGAGTGTGGAGGTGTGGGAGTTTTAGAATGGGAAAGTGTGGAAGTGTGGGAGTTTTAGAGTGGGAGAGTGTGGAGGTATGGGAGAGTGTGGGAGTTTTAGAGTGTGAGAGTGTGGAGGTGTAGGAGACAGTGTGTTGGTGTGAGAGTCAGGTGTGTGTAATGTGTCAGGAAATAAAATGTCCTAACATGGGTGTGATTTACCCGCCATTCCGGAGTTCACAACACAACACATAACTCCTCTGGGTCAACTATTGTCCTCTCCCTCTCTCTCTCTCTCTCTCTCTCTCTCTCTCTCTCTCTCTCTCCATGTCCGTCACCTCCCATTCCATCTCCCCCCCACCTTTCTACCTTCCTTCCTTCCTTCCTCTCCCACCTCCACCCTTCCTCTCTCCCCTTCCTTCCTTCCTTCCTCAGTACAGTTTTTCGTCTTTCAACTATCCTCGGCTACGCTTCACCTTTTCCTCATTTCCCATTGATTATCTCTCAGTATTTGTGTCCAGTTCTCTGTTTCCCCATCATTATCACATTTGTCTCCTCTTCCCGTCCCTTCCTTCCTCATCAACATCACGGTCCCATCCTTCCTCTTCCCTTCCCCCTCCTTCCGTTCTATGTGGCTCCTCCCCCATCACCCATCAGCCAATCACGTCCCTCTTAGACACACCTGGTGACTCCGCCCAGCGACCAATGGGAACGACGCTTCCGTTCTACCTGGCGGGCGAGATCAATAAGACCGAGTGTCCCTTTGTCTTAACGTGAAGAGGTGGCCCGTAAGAGCAGCAGGTGGCGGAGGTAGTCAGGTTAGGTAGTCAGTGTATATTTTGCGAATGAGCGCAGGTGTAGTCACTAGTTAGTCGTAGGTGCGTGCGGAGCGGCTGCGCAGGTGTTCATGCCCACGGACGACACCATTCCGCCCCCGACAATTGGTGATAAAAAAAAAAATAGTTCCCCCGCTCGGAGTGATGTTGTTGTTGTTGTTGCTGCTTGACCTGAACCAGCAGTGACGACAGGAACTTTGATGAGTTAAGCTTAGCGTGTAGTGCGCCGAGTGAAGGAACGAATCCTATAGACGACAGTGCCAAGTGGTGGTTGGTTGGTTGGTGTGACAAGAGTAAGGTGTGTGTGGCGCTCGGTGGTTTATACTGACAATCCTGGTTTTCATCACCCACCACCGTCGCCTCTCAGCATCCAACAACCCCGACCAGTAGCCTAACCCCCTTTTCCATTCACTCTCTAACCAAAACACATCATCTGCCGTTCTCAATACATTAACCCATCCGTCCATTGCTAGTCCCTACATTGCCACTCGTCCCTCCTTTAAAACTTACCCATAAACACACTCAAATTTCCCCAACTGTGAGATCATCTGGGTTTGATCCCTTCCTTCCTTCCTTGGCCTGGTGTGACGCCCTATATCCTACATCTGTGGCAGCTGCGACGACCCACAACACCTGCACCAGATGCTCATTCCTGATATCGGTGGTCAACCTACTGCCTTCTCCGTGCCCTCGTCCACCTCCCCGGCCGCCGGCAGGAGGGACACGCCAGCCATGACCGCCCTTCCTCCTGCCATCCCTTATTATGCTCCAGGTGGGTCACGGATCTCCATGTGTGTGTGTGTGTCAAAACTTGTAATTTTTTTTTTGTGTACACATGGCTTGTAATAATTTTTTGACACGGAGGACAAAATGCTTGGAAATAATTATTGTTCCGAGGTAATGGTAACTTGACTTGTAATAATTTGACGAGGAGGCCAAAAACATATGAAAATAATTATTGTTCCAAGGTAATAGGAATAACGTCGTTAACTTTTTCTACACTCTTCACGGTTTAAAGTTAATTCTGTCGCCTCCCTGGGATATATATATATGATTGTGAACTTTGGGAAAAATATAAAAATTCATTCACATGCTCTATCGCAGAAACTTTAATCATCTCGCGTTTCATCTTCTCATATACAGGCATCATATTTTTTCACCTGAATTATATTTGCTATGAAGAGAAAGGTGAGGCAATAAGTTCGCTTAATTAATGTCCTAGCTCACCTGTGACACGAAAGAAGAGAAGTCCAAAATCATGTCCAAAATTTTGTTCGAGCTGCCTAGACACATTTGGGTTTGAAAAAGTATATATTATTATTAGTAGTAGTAGAAGTAGTAGTATTAGTTATAGAAGTAGAAGAAGTAGTAGTAGTAGTAGTAAGGGGAAAGATGCATGGATGGATGAGATGAGGGTAGAGTATCAGGACAGAATTTCACACATAACATTATTTTGTCTATACCAAGAATGATAGATATAGATAGGTTGAGCATGTATGTATGTATGTCATGTATGGCAAACATAATAAATTGAATTGATACACAGGCATACATACACCTCACGTACTGTATAATTATCACCTCTGTATATTCCCACTTCGACCACACACGGAGGTAGTTAGTTAAAGCCTCATTATCTAATTTCAAGGGGGAGAATCTCTTTATCGTAAACATGAAGGACAACTTACTCCTTCAAAATTATACATCCCGAAACAGATCCATTATTAATAACATTGAGTAGGTGATTAATTTATTTCCTGGCATATATATATTATTATTATTATTATTATTATTATTATTATTATTATTATTATAGTTTGTGGGAATCAGTAGCCCTCCAATTAACCCAAAAGATGTTCTCCCCTCAATAGTGTGTGTGTGTCAAGCTGTGGCCTATGAGGAATGATAGAAATAATTAATCTGAAATCCCGTGGAGGGGTGGTGGAAAAGTAAACAATGTAATTTTTCCGAACCATATGGAATTTTCAGAGTTTTCGTGTGTCGCGTCTAATTATTATCTATATATTTTATTTTTCGAACAATATTATTATTTTCGATTATTTATTTATTTACTTATTGAGTTTATATATGTATTTATCTATTGAGTTTTCGTATAGATAGTTGCCTTCATTCCAGTCTTCCCTTCCCAATAGGCTGCATGGAATCCTGAGAACTTCGATTAAATTTTTTTGTCACCATAACTAAAGGTGTGACATCGCCCAGAGAAATACATTTATTAGTCTGTGTCAGCGGATGTCGAATTTTATGGGACGGGGTGATTGACAACGCAAGGTGGGAAACGCAGGAATACACAGGGACTAAAATTAATAACATATCGTGTCAATAGTCGTAAAAAATAAGTATCCAGATCTCGTTGTATAGTTTCTGACATACATATACTTACAGGAGTTGTATAGTTGTATAGTTTCTGATATACATACTTACAGGAGTTGTTATAGTTTCTGACATACATACTTATAGGAGTTGTATAGTTGTATAGTTTCTGACATACATACTTACAGGAGTTGTATAGTTTCTGACATACATACTTATAGGAGTTGTAGAGTTGTATAGTTTCTGATATACATACTTACAGGAGTTGTATAGTTTCTGACATACACATTTGTACAGGAGTCGTGTCTTCTATCTTGTATACTCCCTCACTACAGAGCTTGAAATAAAGTCATGTGAGTGAATTCTATACAACACTCTCAAACTATATCATCCCTGAATACTATAATAACTTCAACAACAACAACCCTATGCACAACCAACCAAGTCAGTCATTTATTATTTTGTGTTACAGATGTATTGGATGAGATAAATTTCGGAGGCTCGTAGAGATAAGAAGACGAAGGATCTTTTGCGTCGATGGTATTAATTAAGGACCCTGTGATCGTGTATGAGAATTGGAGGCTTCTGATTCCTCCTGCCTGTGCCACGAAACTATAGCTCCTTCCTTATTGGTGGTGTTTCGTGGCAATATGTGAAGGACTCATTTACCTTCCAATAGAGTCACAAACAACACTACTGCATCACGGGAACCTTATGGGGAAATTTTATGAGCCAGTATTATCGGTGATTGATAACTATGAAAGTGAGCTATTTGTGGGAACCGTATACACCATTAATTATTACAAAGATCAATAATTATAGCAATGATCACTTCTTATTATAAAAATCACTCATTCTTACAGATGTTAGAGATAAATGAGTATGACAAAGATTACCAATTATTACAAAGATTACTAATTATTACAGAGATTACCAATTATTACGAAGATCACTAATTATTACATACATAGATTATTAATTATCCGATATCATAGAGATCAATAATTACTACAAAGATCAATAAATATTATAAAGATTACTAACTATTATTACAGAGATACCAATTATTACAAAGATCACTATTTATTAAAGAGATCAGGAGCTACATTTTTACACCATATTTTGAGGTAGTTTCATTCGATGGTTTTGCAAGACTATTGGGAGGAAACAGACTCCCTCAGTGGTACTAATAGGGGATTTGTTTCGTGTCATAGTTAAGGACCCTGTGATCGTGTATTAGAATTGGTGGCTTTTGATTCCTCCTGACCATGCCACGAAACAAGCTCCTTCCAAATAGGTGGTGTTTCGTGGCAATATTTGAAGGACTCATTTA
>JAWQEG010004961.1:0-17500 GCA_033782935.1 Petrolisthes cinctipes
CTTCCCTTCCCTTCCCTTCGCTTCCCTTCCCTTCCCTGCCCTTCCCTGCCCTTCCCTTCCCTTCCCTTCCCTTCCCTGCCCTTCCCTTCCCGGCCCTGCCCTGCCCTGCCCTTTCTGTCTTGTCCTACCCTACCCATTCTGTCTTGTCCTACCCTACCCTATCCTACCCTGCCCTGCCCTGCCCTGCCCTGCCCTGCCCTGCCCTGCCCTGCCGTACCCTGCCCTGCCCTGCCCTACCCTGCCCTGCCCCGCCCCGCCCCGCCCCTACCCACCCCTCCTGTCTTGCTAGCTTTGTCTGTCATACCCGCCGAAGCAATTTTCCACTGTCCTCCTTTAGATCAACCCAGTCCATCAGTTGTTGTTGTCTCGCCTCCAGCCCTATCCCTCCTGTTCTGTTCTGTTCTGTTCTGTTCTGATCCTCGTCTTCGTTGTTCTCCACGCTGCATCGTTATCATATTTATCGTAGCATTATCATTATCCTCCTTCTCATCTCCATTATTATCACCAAATACTATAAATCCACTTCAGTACTTAAGAAGACCCGTTCCAAACACATATAACAACAATTTTCTACCGATTTTTGTGTGTCTCATCCAACAACCCATCCCATTTCCCTGCTGCTGTCTCCGCCTCTCACCCCATCAGTTCATTTCATCCTCTGCTCATCATACTCCTTCTTCACGTCTCCTACACTACCTCTTTCCTCGTCACACTCTACTCACGGCATCTGGTCCCGTCAGATACTTCCTTCCTGTCTGGCTGTCTGTCTGTCTGTCCCTCTACCAGTCCTTCCTTCCTTCCTTCCGTCCGTCACACCATTCCCTCCCTCTCGCAACCTCCTTCTTGTTCATATTCTTCACTCCCTTCGTTCTGTCTCTTCCCTGTTCATATCTTTCTCTCTTGTTTTTTGCCGTTTCTTCATCCACATCTTTCACACACAAATTTCCTTCTAACTTGACCTATTTTGCGTGTTTTTTATCTTTCGTCCCAATTCTTCTTCCTTGCTCTTATTTTTCATCCCATTCCCTCTTCTCTGTTTTCCCTCCTTGACTACATGTAATCCTTCACGTCCTTCATTCAGTTCCTCGACCCGTCAAATATATACCTCTTCTCGCCGCGAACTCGTCCTCTTTCATCACCGTCAACATTTCTGTCACCCGTCAACCACTTCCTTCCACTGTGTTCCCGTACTACAGAATCAGTCACAACCGTCAGAGAACAGATCCTGAAAAGTACACCCGCAATCCAAAATTTGTATCCAGGTTTTGTTGAAGTTTCGAATCATTTGACATACTAGTGAACCAATTACAAAGCGTATCCTGTTTGATATTTGTTGAGCTCGCTTAATACTCGATCAGGCTATTCGAAGCAAGCCTGGATACATATTTTGGATTGCGAGTGTACAATTGCCAGCACTTATAACTGGTACAGGAGAAGAGGGGACTGACAACGCTGACTGTATCATCTATAAGTGCTGGCAACTGTACCTCACCGTCTTGCCTTTCACATCCCCTTTCTTTCAACTCATTCTTGTATTCCCTAATCACTGTACTCCAATGTTTATACCTCGATAGTGGAGATAAGGGGTTGGTTTTGCTTGGGGTTTCTGTACTGTATGTCTGTCTGTCTGTTATTGATACCAGGAGAAAACTACCGACTCTTAACTTCACTAAATTCACTTCACATTCTGGGATAATTGGGTTATAGTTAAAATGACTAAAATACTTTTCCTTGAGATCATGATATATGGAGATATTACTTACGACGAGGTTCACGAATCTAGGTCAGAGATCAGTTAGGTCACAGCGTTCGAAAAGAATAAAACTGCATTTATGTGGGCTAGGGATTTATAGTGACCCACACACGGTTTTCTTAATTGATTTTGAGTGAATTATTAATTTCATTCACGTCCAGCCAAGTTATTAAATTACTTTCTTGCCCACGATTGTATACTTTGAATAATATAAAAATAAATTTCTTTGGTATTTCACATTTTTTATGGAATTTTCATTGATAAACCAAACACACTCATTTCTTTGAACTTCGAGTACAGTACATACTTAATTTACATAACCCAATTTCAGTCTTTCTTTAGTCAAACCACATTGTCATTCCTCTGATAAACTACAGTACCATCACAAGCACTAATAAATATTCAGGTATGCTTCGAATGCCGAGAGACAATAAATAAATCCACAATATGTTCTCCATTGAAAATGAGCTCGTTGGTGAATTGGACTGTTCAAAGCTTCAGTGTATATATGCCTATTAGTGCTCGTGACTGTACACTCGCCAGCCCTGCCGCGTGGTACAGGGGTTCACACATATTCAGAGGTGTAGAACCACTATGATATTTTAGCTGGAAATAATCCACATGTTTGATATTGAGTCTCCTCGATACACTAGTACGTGAAATTAACTTTGTTGCTTAAGGAACTGAATCACTTATATATATCTCTTAAGGTGGTCATTCACTTTTGTTACATTGGAGTGCCATGATTCCTCCAAACTATGCCAGGAAACAGGACCAGATAAACAAAAATAATGGTGTCCTGTTGCTTGGAATAGTTTGGAGGAATTAGTTGCTCCATATTTACCAACACTGTACTTCCCCCTTAAACATGTGAGTCCCTGTACCACGCGGCAGTGCTCGTGACTGTACATTCTCATTTTGTATACGGTAACCCACCAATTTCACGCTTTCTTTAGGTTTTCTATTCTTCGACTGTTATTCACACTTTAGCTTGCTGCTCACACACTCGTCTGGGCCTGGTGTGTCATTTGGAGCGCCTACTTTCGCACGTCTGTTGCCCACCCTTCGCACCTCGCCTTTGTGTTGGTTTTGGTAACCCTTTATTACGGTTCCCCGCATTCATCTCTTTGGTTTCGCACTCCCATGATTGTGGTTTCTCATTTTCCTGCCCCCTTCCTCTTTCCTCCCCCCACCCCTTCCTCTTCCCTCCCCCAACCCCTGCCTTTGCATTCTATTCCGAGCTGTTGAATTCGCAGTCTGTGTGTGTTTGTTTTTGTGTTATTTTTGTTGTTGTTGTTGTTGTTGTTGTTGTTGTTATTATTTGAATTCCCGACGTCTATTATTCCATTCCATTTGGATTCGCAGTGTGTGTGTGTGTGTGTGTGTGTGTGTGTGTGTGTGTGTGTGTGTGTGTGTGTGTGTGTGTGTGTGTGTGTGTGTGTGTGTGTGTGTGTGTGTGTGTGTGTGTGTGTGTGTGTGTGTGTGTGTGTGTGTGTGTGTTTGTTGTGTGTGTGTGTGTGTGTTTGTGTGTGTGTGTGTTTGTTTGTTTGTGTGTTTGTGTGTTTGTGTGTTTGTGTGTTTGTGTGTTTGTGTGTTTGTTTGTTTGTTTGTTTGTTTGTTTGTTTGTTTGTTTTTTTGTTTGTTTTTTTGTTGTTGTTGTTGTTGTTGTTGTTGTTGTTTGGATTTCCGACCTCTTGTATTCCATTCCATTTGGATTCGCAGTGTGTCTGTGTGTGTTTTCTTGTTTGTGTTGTTGTTGTTGTTATTTGGATTCCCGACCAAGAATCTTGTATTCCATTCCAGTTGGATTCTTAGTGTGTCTGTGTGTGTGTGTGTTTTTTCTTTTGTATTAGTCCGCTTTGTCTTTTGAATTCCTGACCTCTTTTATTCCATTCCTATTGGATTTGCAGTCTGTGTTATTATTTGCATTCGTCCACTTTGTTATTTGGATTAATGACCGCTTTTATTCCATAAATTTTGGATTCGCAGTCTGTGTGTTAGTTTTTTGGAATCTCAGGTTTTGTTATTTGGAATCCCGATCTCTTCTAGTATCCATTTATTTACATCTGGGGTTTTCTTTTTTAATAATTAATCGATTGGAATGAGTTAAGACTACGGTATATATACTTTACTATCTAAGACATAAGCTGTTACCTGTATACTAAGTGAAGTGTTTTGTGAATATTTGTAAATTTTTGTGAATCTTTTTGGTCTCCAGTAGTGGTTCCCTCGTCAAGAAAAGTCGCCTATAGGGTTGCTTAGAAAAATTCCTTACCCCTAGGCATGCACACCCTTCCTACCTACCTTCCTTTCCCTCTCCTCATCCCTCACTCTCCTCCACCACCACCACGCCCTCTTCCCCTTCCCTTCTTCCTCAGGCTATACCCCTTCCTCCTTAGACACGCTCCTCCCCCCCCCCCCTCTCTGTGTGTGTGTGTGTGTGTACGTTTGAATATTATGTGTACGTTTGCGTATTGTGTGTGTATCTGTGTGTGTATGTGTGTGTGTGTACGTTTGAGTATTGTGTGTGTACATTTGAGTATTGTGTAAGTGTGTGTACGTGTGTATCTGTGTGTGTGTGTGTGTCTTTCCATCCATCACACCAGGGAGAGTAAAAATGCGATGGTACTTTTCCTGTTAAACTGCATCTAAGTGAATGATGATAACCCAGCCAGCCAACTCTTAACACTCTTTACGCCTTCCACCTCAATTAGTATTCTAAGGGACAACTGACATGAAGGGGATGGATGTAATTTTTTTTTTTTTTTTTTTTTTTTTTTTTTTTTTTTGAGTCTAAGGGTTTGTTCTTATTTTTCTATTTTTCTTATATATATATAGATTTTGTTTTTCATTATTTATTTGTGTGGGTCTATAGGCTTTTTTTTTTTTTTTTTTTTTCTTTTAGCAGATAGGTTTGTTCTTCTATATTATTTATTAGGATTATTCTTTTATTTATTTTATTTTTATTTGGCTTGTTCAGTTAATTATTTTTTTTTTTTAGTAGGTTTTCTTATTCTCTTCTGTATTTTTATTAGGTTTGTTATTTCATTTCTCGTTTAGTAGTCCTGTTCTTATCTGTTTTATTTTTTGCAATAGGAAATAATGAGTTATGAACCACACTTGCAAAATTTTGTGTCCTTTCCTCCATAACAACTTCATACCTGGCCAACAATATAAGTAATATGAATATATAAATAATAAATAAATAAATAGATAAATAAATAAAAGAATAGTTAAATAAAAGAATAGATAAATCAATAATTAATAAATAAACAATGTAATAAATTTAAAACAAGAATCCAATTTTTAAGGACCTGAAATAATAATGGTTTAGTTGGTGGTGTTATATTGTTTGGGGTAAAATGACTAGATACTTTGATTAACTTCACACAGAGTAATAATGATCATAATGCCCCAAATAACTATCGGTATTTTGGGAGTAATTCGCTTTTGGTACTTACAATGGAGTGTCTTAATTCCTCCAAAGTCTTCCAGGAAACAGGACAAGGTTGGTAAAAGTTATGGTGGTCTGTTGTATGGAATAGTTTGGAGGAATCAGTTGCTCCAGATTCACCAACACTGTACTGTCTGCCCCCTTAACTTTACCATTACTCAACTTCACCAGAAATGTTCGTAAATGTAATAAAATAATTTCCTGGAACTCATTCGTATGGTATAATTTCACTTGTACACAGTAGGATATGTGTTTATGCATGTGTATACGTGTGTGGATATATGTATGTATAAATGTATGTGCATGGATCTCTGTGCGTGTGTATGTGTGTGTAAGAGAGCGCATGGAAGTGTGTGTCTATGTATGTGTGTGTGTGAGTAAGTGTGTGCACTTCTGTGTATTTTTCTGTATACGTGTGTGTGTGAGCGTATGTGTCTGTGTGCAAGTCCGTCTGTGAGTGTGTGTGAGTGTGTATGTGTACGTCAGTGTGTGTGTGAGTGTGTGCGTGTACGTTCCTCCATCGGTTGGTTGGTTGGTTGGTTGGCAGTGACTTGAGCCTCAGTTACGGTCTTGAAGCTTATGTCCACAAACGGGACAGAGGCTACAAAAAGAAGCAAACAGTGTGTGTGGGCTACTGACTTCTACCCTAATGTATCCGAGCGGCCACCCACCACCACAACACACGACCCTTGTAATAAGATGCACGGAGTAGCAGAAGAGAGAGAGGGACATGCAGGATACCACACCAGAGAGAGAGAGAGAGAGAGAGAGAGAGAGAGAGAGAGAGAGAGAGAGAGAGAGAGAGAGAGAGAGAGAGAGAGAGAGAGAGAGAGAGAGAGACACCTGTAGGACATTTGTAGGACCCCGGTAGGACATTAGTAGGACCCCGGTAGGATCTCTGGTATAGGTAAGCAGTATGACCCCAATTGGACATCAATAGGACCTCGTTAAGACCCCCTGTAGCATCCCAGTAGGACCCCCAGTAGGACATTAGTAGGACCCCAGTAGGAACTCTGTTAGCATCCTAGTAGTACCCCTGTAGGATATCAGTAGGACCCCTGTAGGACATTAGTAGGACCCTTGTTGGACATCAGTAGTACCAGTAGGATCTTAGTAGGAGAAGTGAGGAAAGAAAATGACGATATCGAGAAGACAATAGAAATCAGGAACATAAATGATGAAGAATAGTGAGGGAAAAAATCAAGTTGAGGAAGAAAGGTGAAGAAAATTGAGGAAGATGGGGAGAAGAAAAGGATGCGATGAACAGAGAGAGAGAGAGAGAGAGAGAGAGAGAGAGAGAGAAAGAGAGAGAGAGAGTAGGGTTTGAGCAAGTGTGTTTGCGGTAGTCTCATCTCTCCGGGGTGAGTGGCGTGAGGTCCTAGAGGCCAGCGGGTCGGCTCTGTCCCTGCATATACTAACTCGCAAGCATTCCCTCCACACACACACACACACACACACACACACACACACACACACATGTATAAGCACATACACACACATATATATATACATAGCCTACAAACGCAGACACATATACACAAGTAGACACATATACAGTATACACACATTGACACATATATACACACGTTAACACATACACACACGTTAACACATACATACACGTTGACACATATACACACGTTGACACATATACACAAGTACACACATATATACAAGTTGACACATACATACACGTTGACACATACACACGTTGACACATACATACACGTTGACATATACACACACGTTGACACATACATACACGTTGACATATACACACAAGTTGACACATACACACGTTGACACATACACACGTTGACACATACACACGTTGACACATACACACACATTGACACATATACACCAGTACACACATATACACGTACGTTGACACATATACACACGTTGACACATATACACACGTAGACACACATAAACATACACACACTATATAACTACCCATCACTAACAACCACACAGCCTGCACCCGAACCTACTCATCCGTCCTTTGCCTTCCTCCCCCCCCCCCCCCCACCCAGCATGGACCACAATTGCCTGTTGTCAAAGCTGGTTCCGTCCTCCAAACCTACCCCCACCCACCCACCCACCTACCCCACTAAACCTACCCCCATCCACCCACCTACCCCACTAAACCTACCCCCACCCACCCACCTACCCCACTAAACCTACCCCCACCCACCCACCTATCCCATTAAACCTACCCCCACCTACCCCACTCACCCTACTCTACCCAAACACAGTGAATTGACTTGGCTATGTATGCAATTTAATAGTATCGTGTTTTGATTATTACGGCTCCTGCAGTTTGACGTTCCATATTTTAGTTAATTTAAGTATCCCTTCACACTCTCTTTCCTAACACGATACACATCGATTTACACTCCAGTATGGTTTCTGTGCGCCTAAATCGAATGCGTCATCTTCATTTCCTTCCCCATGCAGTCCTATACATCATCTACTCCTTCATACACGTCGTCTGACCTTTCTTCATACACTCCACTCTAATAATGAAGACTCACCTGCTATAATTACGGTGTATTTTAAAGGGAGGTTACTGATTCTCCACCCACTCCTCACTGAGTGGGTACTAGTAGGGAATCTGTTTCGTGGCATAGTTTGGAGGAATCAGAGACCTATCAATTCACCAACAAGAAAACCTCCCCTTAATTTGTCCCGAGATGAGATATAGAAAACAAAGAGTATATAAGTAGCGAGGCAGTGTAAATGTTGAACATATCACCGCCCTATATAGTCTAAGTCCAATCCCCCCACCATGAGAGTTCCTTCCGGGAGTACATTCTTAACCACATCAGAAACCTCGCGTGTTGACTGGGACTCGAGCCAGGCAAATCACCAGGCCACACAAGGATGTACCACCATCAGAGTTTCTTCCTGGAGTACATACTTAACCACGTCAGAAACCTCGCGTGTTGAATGGGACTCGAGCCAGGCAAATCACCAGGCCACACAAGGATGTAGCCAGCGTAATAGAGTAGCATCGACGTCAGCGTCAAGGAGGTACAACACGCGGAGGGAAGAAGGGAAGAGGTCGACAGCTACAAAATGATGTACGTACATACAAAGCGGTGTGTATTCTGGGTCTGAGTGTCTGACTTCCTTGCCTGCAAAACAACGCAAAATTTTAATGGTTTGTTAATACACTCGTAATTTCAAGCCTCTTAATAGGATCCTTTTGTAAACTTTAAAAAAATATGGATCAGATTCCAAAAAAAGACCGTAAGACCACTTTTTATTATGATAGTTGCATGACTCACGAGATAAGTAGTACAGTAGAAACAATAAGTACTTTAACCCCTGATGTACCACAACGAGATGATGACAGACAGACTCACCCACAGCCTCTCATCTCGGTGTCTCCTCCTCCCGATAAAATGTAGGTTACAGGTTTACACTCTACCATTTGCGAACCATGTTAGTGGAGGGTACCTGGTGATTTGACCGTGTCCGTGTGAGGCTCCCGGATGAGGCTGTCACGTCACGTCTTTTCCACTCTGTTGATCTTCCCTCCACTTCCCCGCTAACTTCTTTATTAAGGGGTTACTCTATTGTCGGTAAATTGGAAGGCTACCGATTCCTCCAAATTTTTATGCTATGAAAGAGATTCCCTATAATTACTATCATTGGATTTGTCTGTTTCCTGTAATACTGTGGAGGAATTAGTAGCCCTACAATTCGACCCCAAAGTGGATTTCACACTGGGGTATTTTATTCGTCCTCTGCTCTGTCAAGTTTCCTTCATCTAGAACCCAAATCCGAATCTCTCCCCAAATCTTATCAATTGTTGCTAATCACGAGATAATAACTATTGGTAACTTTTTTGTAAATGTCGCACTAAATTTTTGTGTAATCCTGCTTACAAACACCCGAATAAATAAACAGACAGACAGACAAACCCAATAAGAAATATAACCACTTGACGGAAATAATAATAATAATAATAAGTCAGTGACGAAAATGCAATACGAAATAATATAAAACTGAAATAAGGCATTTTAAGGAAGTATTCATATTTTATTCTTTATTTTTCTTTCTTTCCTTATTTATTTATTTATTTATTTATTTATTCTTTAAGGTGCGTCTTGTGCTTCCCTGAACATTTTGAACTGTATATATACTGAACAGATTTATTTATGCCAACCAGAAGCGATGTGAACGGAAGCTGTTTAAGGAGGTAATTCACTTTTGTTGCATTGGAGTGGCTTGATTCCTCTAAAGTATGCCAGGAAACAGGACCAGATGAACAAAAATAATGGTGTTCTGTTGCTTGGAATAGTTTGGAGGAATCATTTGCTCCAGATTTACCAACACTGTACTTCCCCCTTAAGAAGACTCTGCCTGTCATATAAAGTGTTTCAAAATGATACGGTAAGAGAGGAAGCGCAGTGAACTCAAACCACACACAGGTAAGACAAGGCTATGCTATGAACAAGAAAATAATACTGAAGCTAAAATGCGAATCTTGACACCGGGACTAAGAAAAAAATATGTGTATGTATGTAGACAAAAAAAAAAAAAAAAAAAAAAAAAAAAAAAATAGTATTGCTTTCTTGGGACGGGTTCAGATGGTTGGTTACCTTCTCTTGTCAAACTGTTCTAATTAAAATGTAGATATATATTTGTTAGGCTTATTGGGTTATCGGACACAAGAACACAAGGGACCACAATCGGGAATACAAACAACACAAGACCACAGACAGATAGATAGACATGCAGGGGAATAGATCTGTTAGTTGCCATAGTAAGTGAGTGGGTAGTGCAAGAGTAAATTTCATGGACAAAATCGATGATGATGATGACCGGTACGATGGCTTTATGGTACCAGTACGATGGCAGGTACGATGGTTTTATGGTACCAGTGCGATGGCCGGTACGATGGCCGGTACGATCGCCTCATAGTACAAGTACGATGGCCGGTACGATGGCTTCATGGTACCAGTACTATGGCTGGTACAATGGCTTCATGGTACCAGTACGATGGCAGGTACGATGGTTTCATGGTACCAGGACGATGGCTTCATAGCACTACTAGTAGAATAGGTACAATATTTATGTAAACAATACCGACTGGCCACTTAAACTTCTTTAATAGTTTGGAATATAATAATTCTTTAATACCTCACACATTACAACATGCCCAAATTACACCATATCAACTTAGAAAGGCGGAAAAATTTAAAAACCCTGATATATAAAAACTACCCAGAGTATGAAAATGTACAAAGAATATGTACAAACTTCACAGAATATCTTTATATCAAGTAGTAAGAATATAAAATGCAAAACAACCCGGTGTGATAATCATTGCTTCCTTCGTCTTGACGCAAAAAAAAAAAAAAAAAAAAAAAAATATATATATATATATATATATATATATATATATATATATATATATATATATATATATATATATATATATATATATATATATATATATATATATATATATATATATATATATATATATATATATATATATATATATATATATATATATTATTACCGGAACCCGTTTAGACACCTTCCTTACTTCCGCCGCTCACATCTTTTGTTCAGGTATACAGTATCTCTCTATTGATCTCAGGATTGCATGGGGTTGTTGGTTATCGCTATGACGGGAGAGCGATTCGTACTAGCCTCATCGTCGTCGTTTAGCAGATGTAATGAGGACTATAAGTCGGGTGGAATGAATTAGTGTTAGACAAGTTAATGATGTGCCTCTTAGCATGACACAATGAAGTGAGTGCTTTGGAGATTAAATGAGGTGAAAAGAGATGAGGCGGTAATGTGGGCCAAGTTGGAGTGAGACGTACCGTAACACATATACGGTACCACACAACACACACGTACTGTACAGCCACAATCAAATGACCACCGACACATTCCTTCCATCGTTCAAATTTATCAGTATCATATCAAAATATAATCATACAACACCTTACGTCAACTCAACCCCCTCAATTATTATTATTATGAGGTGCTGCAATATCATACACGTGTTGTTCTTTATTACCAAGATATTTACTATGATGGAAGGAAAGTGTCGGTGGATATTTGATTGTGACTGTACATACACTATACAACACACACGTACACCACACAGCACACACATACACCACACCACACAACACACGCATACACTACACCACACAACACACACATACACCACACCACACCACACAACACACGCATACACCACACCACACAACACACACACACACCACACCACACAACACACACATACACCACACCACACAACACACGCATACACCACACCACACAACACACACATACATCACACAACACAACACACACATACACCACACCACACAACACACACATACACCACACAACACACACATACACCACACCACACAACACACACATACACCACACAACACACGCATACACCACACAACACAACACACACATACACCACACAACACACGTATACTTACAGTTGGACACATGAACTCGTGGTACAGTCCAGGTGGAAAACGCTCAGCTCCTCGCAGTATGAAATGTCTTATGACCAATAAGATATACCGGGGGCAGAAACTATGATGTGGGATAGAGATGATTAGCCAATACCAGAAAATAGTTACTGGTTTACTGGAGAGGGACAAGCATCTTCCACCTGGGCTGTACCGCGAATTCCTATGTCCAACTGTACATTTCTCCACATGCATACCCGTACACACACCCTATCTCACTCTACAATTATATCGCCTCTAGTGACCATTACAAAGTCGATAGTCGTTAAGGGACCCTGTGATGTAGTCAGAAAATTGGAGGGAAATGAGTCCTTCAAATATTGCCACCAAACACCACCTATATGGAAGGAGCTTGTTTCGTGGTATAGTCTGGAGGAATCAGAAGTCTCCAAGTATCATACACGATCACAGGGTCCTTAAGGGGGAAATACAGTGTTGGGAAATCTGGAGCAACTGTTTCCTCCAAGCAACTATTCCAAGAAACAAAGCACCATTATTTTTGTTCATCTGGTCGTGTTTCCTGGCATACTTTGGAGGAATCATGGCACTCCAATGTAATAAAAATGAATTACCTCCCTTAATCAAGCCCCAATATTCCAGGTGATGAAGGTTTGAATAAGTTATGGTGTTGGAAGGAAGCAGTCAGTCAGTCAGTCAGTCAGTCCAGAGGAAAGAAAGGAAGCTGGGACGAGATTAAGCGACGGACTGAACGAAATAAGAAAAAGATATGCAAAATAAAATATGTTATCGTAATTGAGCAAAAGGTACACACAAGAAATATGATAAAAGAATATGCAAATTAAGTTTTAAAACAGTAAGTAGAGCACAGAAAATACCCAAGAAGCGAAAAAGAAGACATTTTGCAAAATATTGGGAAAATGTTATTGAACATAGAGTATTAACCCATTTTATAGGAGTAACACATCGCTGGTCAATCTGGAGCAACTGATTCCTCCAAACTTTTAGAGGCAACAGGCCGCCATTATTTTTGTTCATCTGGTCCTGTTTCCTGGAATACTTATTAGGAATCAAGGCACTCTCTAATGTACAGTTGGGGAACAAAGTATCTGGACACTGTTGGCGGCTTCTGGTAACAATGTCAGTAATATAAACGTTAGTACTAGACAAAAATTATTCATTACTACATAAGGATAACTGATATTTGCTGACGTCGACCAATCACAGACAGTGAAATAAAAGTTATCCTTCATTTCATAAATAGTTTCTTTCATTTATGTGTTTACTTTTGGGGATGTTGCCAGAAGCCGCCAACAGTGTCCAGATACTTTGTTCCCCAACTGTACATACCACAAGTGTATTACCCCCTTAACCCAGAGTAAAAAAAAGTATATAAATAAAAAATAAAAAGTAAAAATATATAAATAAAAAATAAATAAAAAATAAATAAAGTAAGGTAACGGAAAAATACTTTAAGAGAGACAACATGCACTCTAATCTAGCAGGCAGTTCGAACTAAGCAGGGTGTCAGGAGTGCGAGGCTCGGTATCAATCATTCGCAATTTAGTCGACGATAAGACCCTGAAGACGGAAGCCGAGGCATTACGTATTCCAAGAGGAGTTAGTTGTTGGGATGGGGGGGATGGGAATGAGTGTTGGGTGTTGGTGTGTAGGAGGGGTTGGGGAGTAGAAGTGTGGGAGGGAATAGAAGTGGTCATGAGTGTAGAAGGGGTTGGGGAGTGGAGGTGTGGGAGGGAATAGAAGTGGTCTGGGGTGTTGGGTGGGGTGTAGAAGGGGTTGGGGAGTGGAGGTGTGGGAGGGAATGGAAGTGGTCTGGGTGTAGGTGTGGGAGGGGAGGAGTTGGGGAGTGGAGGTGTGGGAGGGAATAGAAGTGGTCTGGGTGTAGGTGGGGAAGGAGGGGTTGGAAAGAGGAAGTGAGGGAGTGGAAGGGGTCTGGGTGTAGGTGGGGAAGGAGGGGTTGGAAAGAGAAAGTGAGGGAGTGGAAGGGGTCTGGGTGGTGGGGAGTATTCTACTGTCTTTGGGGATTTTCTGATGTACAAAATACAGACATTCCAACTCAAATTAAATGGACTAAACTAAGGCTCGAAGTGTCAGTACCACAGGTCGGCATTTCTTATTAGTGAAGCAAAAGCGAATTGCCCCCTTAAGGGACCCTGTGATGTAGTCAGAAAATTGGAGGTAAGCGAGTTCTTCAAATATTGCCACCAAACACCAACTGTATGGAAGGAGTGTGTTTCGTGGCATGGTCAGGAGGAATCAGAAGCCTTCAATTTTCATACACGATCACAACAGCTCCACATCATACTCCTGTCAAAAGTGAATGGGACTCAAATTCATATAATCGTCGACCCTTAACTTGTGTTTTAGGCTTATACCAAGTCGTTTGAATACTATTGTACAGGAGAATGTATAAAGAAGCAAATTTAACAGTGCTTGACAGGAGAAAACTCGATGGGTAAAATAACAGGATGATGCAACAATAGTGTAAGTAAAAATAATAATAAAAAAAATAACATCGGTTCGACACAATCACCTCCCGTCCTCCTTTCCCTTCGAACACTTTAGGTGGAAGTTTGGTAGCGGTACATGATTGTGTGGCAACAAACTACTTCATGCTCTAACCCTCCCCTCGGTGATCACCCTCTGCTTAAGAATAGATTGGCGGAAGAGAGTGAAAGACGTGACGTGCCTTCAACACCCTTTGACACGATGCCCTAGACTACTGTAGAGAGAGAGTGAGTGAGTGAGTGAAGGAAGGAAGGAAGGAAGTGGAGGCCGCCTGCATGTGAGCTGACTGACACTGAAAGCCTGTAATGACCCTTATTCATGAAGCCAATCTTGCTGCTGAAAATGGCTATACCTACTGAGCTGAGAAGAATATTCCACACACCGCGGGGCCGCCAAAATTACTTTCATATTATTACATATTTTTTTTTTATATATTTATTGATATTTATTTATTCGTATAAATTTATTTGTTTTTATTTGCTATACTTATTTATGTGTGTGTTTTTTTTTTTTAGAAAGGGTAGCTACTGAGAAGATTATTCCAAGTATCAGGACTGCCAAAATTACCATAGTTTTTTCTTTATTCTTTTCAGGTGGACGTTTATAATTATGATGTTGTTCATTGACTTTGCGCCACTACGGGATTCAATTAAGGTAAGTGTAATCCAGTACAGTAGTAGCCGTAATGGGAGAATGTCAGGGGTGGTAAGAGGTTTAGAATTCTGGTTGGTAAGGAAGACGAATTGAATAGGCGCTAGGATAGAAAGTGGAGAAGAACGATTAGAAAGATTTCCAGCTAGTTTTGGGGTCGGGAGGAGGGTGCAAATTAAGTCTGTTTAATGTTTTGGGAAGAGAAGCGTCACAATTCACAGTAATATCGTTTGAACCAACCCAGGGGCCGGATCCAAAGAACTTTACTACGTGTTACCGACGTCGGCCACTAGCGGCTCGATCCAAGAAACAATATGGTGACGTCAAGTGTGTGTTATTAAAGTCACTAATTACAACACCTCCCCAGGTGGTGTAAGAGGTAGTAGTAGTAGTAGGTGGTGAGGGAAATCTTGCTTGTGCAATATTTTGATATTATATTAAATCTGCAACACTTTCCTTATAATTATGTGGGCTGTGCTAATTAAAAATTGTAAACAGCTACATGAGTAAATTGATGAATAGATAAACAAATAAAGAAATAAAGCACCAGGAAAGAGGAGTGAATTGGAAGGCTACCGATTCTTCCAAAATATGCCGCAAAATAGACAATCAGACGCCCTCAAAGGTAATAATAGAGAATCTGATTGGTGGCATATAGTTTGAGAGAATCATAGACCTTCCAATTCACCAAAGACAGAATCTACCCTCAACCTCCGTCGTCTGTCTTACTTGCGTGACTACAAACCATAACAAAAAATCACCTTCAAAGTGTGCAGGTAAATTTCACAGATTCTCCCTCTTGTTCAGCCATGCTCGTCACGTCGCAGTACCTGAACAAACATAATATTTTCTTCAACTCTTAGGGTGGTCATCTCTAGTGGGTCGAAATGGAGGGTTACTGATGACTGCAAATGATGTGGGGAAACTGTCTACTTTAGAATAAGAGTATAGGGGATGACTAAGGGGTCTTTTTGTTTTGTAGCGTTGTATGAAGGGCGATGTAGACTTCAACACACACACACACACACACACACACACACACACACACACACACACACACACACACACACACACACACACACAGATATATTCCCCTTAAACAATTACTGATGACTTTCACATTTTTTCCGGCTAACACCAGGCTATTTATCTTGTCTGCGGGAAGCACTACTTAACTCCCAACTCATATATTGTGGTCAAATTGAAGGGATAGCGATTCCTCCAAACTATACAGACGCATCCTTCCTTCAGAGGGGGAGGTACAGTACAGTGGTGGTAAATCTGGAGCAACTGATTACTCCAAACTCAACCGAGAAACAAGACATCATTATTTTTGTACATCAGGCCCTGTTTTCCGGCGAACTTATAAGGAACAAGGAGCTCCAATTTGACAAAAGTGTAAATAAATAAAAAATAAGTGGATTTGGTATGAAGGAGGACATACAGCCGTAAAACCATCTGCCAAATTAATGTCAGCCCCATCGACCCAACACAGAATTGTGAAAATATGTAAATACAGTACAATAGGAAAAAAATGGTAGGAAACAAATTTGCGCCTAAACTATCAAGTAAGAAATTTTATATTATAGTTTTTACATTCCAAACCTCACACACACCTACACCCCCCACCCTCCCTCCCTCCCTCGACACACACGTACTATTCATAATACTTGTGAATTTCCTGCTAATGACAGATACGTGAATAAATAAATTGTGTTCTCAAAGCGGTACCTTCCATCGAGTGGCAAAATTTTAATATGGTCTGTGGTATTTCTATTATTGTTCAATGACTGTTATCAGATGCAGAGGAGATTAATATGAGGCCGACCTTTGACATGAGCACGTTTAGTGATATTCAATTGGGTGTTTTGTGTATTGATGGGGATAGGCTCTGTTAGGGTCGATTCCACAGTCGTTCGTAGTGGTTTGTAAGCACGCAAACAAAAGAAACTTAGCCGTGAAAATGACCTACGGCTGAATTATTTAATGAATTTCGCGAGTAAACTATGCAGTGATCATCATTATCTCACTGTTTGATAGATTTTGTGAATGCGGATACTCACCTTTTGGAAAATAATGAAGCCTTACAAGTGTGGTTGGTTAGGAAGCGAACAAACGAATACGACTGTGGAATGGACCCTTAGACCGTGTGTTTGACGATTGGAAATAGGACAACTGAGCTTGATGGATACAAACTTTCGATGCAGACTGTGTGTAAGATCATGCAGTAATACTTGTACGATAAAATATGGGTTCCCTAAACCTAATTATTTCCCAAGTTTTGATTTATGGATGGTAGTTACCCCTCCAACCCCTCCTCCAACCCCTCCTCCCCCTCCTCTTCCTTCTTTTTCTCTTCTTTCTTCTACTTCTCCTCTTCCTTCTTTTTCTTTTCTTTCTTCTACTTCTCCTCTTCCTTCTTTTTCTCTTCTTTCTTCTACTTCTCCTCTTCCCCCTCCACTTCCTTCTTTTTCTCTTCTTTCTCCTACTTCTCCTCCCCCTCATCTTCCTTCTCCTTTTCCTATCCCTCCTCTTACTTCTCCTCCATCTCTCCCTCCTCTTCATTCCCTCTCCTCCTCCTTTTCACTCCCTCCCCTTCTCCTCTTCATACCCTCTTCTCCT
>JAWQEG010004961.1:25000-33417 GCA_033782935.1 Petrolisthes cinctipes
ACGGAATCATTTTTGTTTTCGTGTTATTATTTATTCAGTTTGTTTATTTGTTTGTGAGTGTGTGTGTGTGTTTTTTTTTTTTTTTTTGGGGGGGGGTGGGGGGTGGGGCTGAGGGTTAAGGAGGGATGTTATATATTTGTATTTCCCTGTTGGTGTTTGTTTGTCCCCTCTTCCACTTTCCCTCTCTATTTCGAACCTCTTCTTCCCATTCCTACTTCTAGCACTATTATCATTTCTCTCTCCCTTTCTCCCTGCTGGCACTATTCCTTCTCTCCCTGCTGGCACTATTCCCTCTTTCCGCTACTACCCTTTCCCAAGTCTGGCACCATTTATCCCTTCTCTCCTTGCTGGCACTACTCCCTCTTTCCCTTTCCCATGTCTGGCACTATTATCCCTTCTCTATCCTTGCTGGCACTATTCCCTCTCTCCCCTTTACACGTCTGGCACTATATCCCATCTCTCTCCTTGCTGGCACTACTCCCTCTCTTCCTCTCCTTCCCCTTCCCAATGTCTGGCACTATATCCCTTCTCTATCCTTGCTGGCACTATTCCCTCTCTCCCTTTTACACGTCTGGCACTATATCCCATCTCTCTCCTTGCTGGCACTACTCCCTCTCTTCCTCTCCTTCCCCTTCCCAATGTCTGGCACTATATCCCTTCTCTCTCCTTGCTGGCACTACTCCCTCTCTTCCTCTCCTTCCCCTTCCCAATGTCTGGCACTATATCCCTTCTCTCTCCTTGCTGGCACTACTCCCTCTCTTCCTCTCCTTCCCCTTCCCAATGTCTGGCACTATATCCCTTCTCTCTCCTTGCTGGCACTATTCTCTCTCATCCTCTCCTTCCCCTTCCCCATCCCAGTATAGGATAGGAGTACTTTCGTCAAATCAGGTAATGCTCTCGCTCTACCCTCCAGGACTGTGTTATTACGTACTTTATTCACATCAACTGACATAATTATAACAACCTGAACTCCTGATCACACCTGAGGAAAAAAAAGTAAAGTGAGACAAATTTATTTCCAACAGGACATATCCACTTAATTAAGGGATCCTGTGATGTAGTCAGAAAATTACCACGAAACTCCACCTATATGGTAAGAGCCTGTTTCGTAGTATAGTCAGGATGAAACAGAAACTTTCAATTATCATACACGATCACAGGGTCCTTAAAATATCCAGATACACTTCCTGGGGCTCCATGAATCCAGTTGTGAGGCAGCTGGTCAATCCGTCGAAGCTAATAACTCTTAATTCATTTTACACTAATATTTTACTAACTCTTCTCTCTGTTTTGATATGACCATGTGATTAGCCTTCTAGTAAGAGTGCATTGGCCTGATCAGTCTCCTACTTGTGCGTATCATGAAATTATAATGGAATCTATCTATCTGTACCCCAGACGACGAGTGGTACTGACTGAGGTGGTGGTGGTGGTGGTGGTGGTGGTGGGACTGTGGTGATGGAAATATGGCACTCCGGCAGCCAAAGCCACCCACCCACTCACCCACCCTCTCTTGGTTAGTGGCGATGGACGAGGACAGACTGTGCATGTGTGTGTGTGTATGTGTGTGTGTGTGCTTGTGATTTTGTGTGTGTGAGTGTGTGTGTGTGTGTGTGTGTGTGTGTGTGTGTGTGTGTGTGTGTGTGTGTGTGTGTGTGTGTGTGTGTGTTATTTTTGTTTTTTGTGTGTGTTTGTGCTTGTGCTTTTATGTGTGTGATTTTGTGTGTGTGTGCTTTTGTGTGTGTGTGTGCTTTTTTTGTGAGTGTGTGCTTTTGTGTGTGTGTGTGTGTGTGTGTGTGTGTGTGTGTGTGTGTGTGTGTGAGAGATATACAAATGGCTAACCATCTTTGACTTCTTCATTAGCCATAATTTCCTCTTTATTGTACAGTTATTTCCCACTTGCCACCCTCATCTCCCCTCTGCCACCCTCACCTCATCTCCCCTCTCCCACCCTCCCCTCCCCTCTGGCACCCTCATTTTATGCCCTCCTTTCCCCTTTTCACACCTTTCTCCCCTATGTTGCACCCTCATCACCCCATTGACACCCTTATCACCCCCTCTGGCACTCTTATCTCCACCCCTTCTCTTTCCACCTCACCCCTGCCCCTTCATCTCCCCTATCCACTACCACCTCACTCCTGCCCCCTCATCTCCCCCCTCCACTTCCCCCTCCACTTCCCACACCTCACCCCTGGCCCCATCAGATATAGGGTATGGGTCTGTCTGGCACCTCGTCAAATAAATAGTGCTGTCACTTGCCTCGTCCTTCCGATCTTCTGTCCGCCCCCGAATTGCCATTATTTTCACTCATATAACTCCTTCACACCATATGTTTATATTTAACTCTCGCCTCCTGCCCTAGAGGAGAGGGTGGGTGCTTCATGTTGGTAATGAAATAAAATAATAAATATATGAATAGTTAATTAAATAACACACACACAGGTACCCAATACTCACATGCACACACACTAAGCTCTATATCACTACACTTTGATAAGCTATTCAAAGAGCATTGTTCTAATTTTCCATAACTACATCGCTATGAACTGTAAATTTCGTATCACTTCGACCCTATTGTTACCTGTAATCTTTCAAGACTGATTAGTAATATCTAATGGCAATACAGTGTCTTTTACTACCATATGAAGTAAGTGTTGTCGTGTGGTTTGTGGCGTAGGATTTGTCTTGTTTCATCACTGATTCAGGACGTTGGAGTATAAGGCCTTCAAGAGTTCCTACAAGAGGTGGAAATAATGACTGGTAAGCGAGTAATCCTTGGCAAACGTCCCACTGAAATTATTTTGATGGCGACACACATGACTTTTTATGCTGACTGTACTTAATGCAAACAGCCAAGGTATCCGTGTCCACATCTCCTTTAGGTTTTGCTCACAATATACTGCGTAAGGATTTATTGTATTTGGAAATTGCACACGTGAAGTTGCCACCTGCTGCGGAAATAAAGTGAGTGGTATTAATTTTGAATTTCTACACAATAAGATCTACATTATATATTGTATTATTATGATTCAGAGTAATGCAGGTTAGGATTCAGGACTGGATCGAATGCCACGTCTGTCAATAAAAAAGTAAATATTCTGATCCCTTCCCATTTCGACTATGAAACCCTAACCACCTCTTCTGAATGTCAGCAGCAGCAGCAGCAGCACCAACGTTTTGATCATAGTCTGGCCTTGGAGGTTTGGTGCTTTGACTTGGAATGTATTTTATGAGCCCATTCGCCTTCCCACCAACCAACATCTCCATTCGTCTCTGCCACCACATGAGGAGTTTCAAATCTGGTTTCCTCTCTCTCAGTGCCGGATAATTCAAGGGGGGTAAAAATGATGTTTGCTATCGTATCTCGCTCGTCTCCTGAACACTCACAGCGACATAACACATCCCTGTGTATACGCCCACCAGCACATTAAGATAATCACTTCATCTTCCTCTTATTTTCACACATGCTTTGCCATCCAAGTAACCGACGCGTGAACGGAGGCCCCAAACAGTTGACTTCTTCCTCATCATAATGTAGAGACTTCAGGTCAGCAACGGGGTATATGCCACCTCAAATATATTACCTACATATCTTGCTCTTCTGCCATTCTTATCCTGCGACACTGAGACCTCTACGTAGCTCTCTCTCTCTCTCTCTCTCTCCTCTCTCTCTCTCTCTCTCTCTCTCTCTCTCTCTCTCTCAAGCCCAACGATGCCTCATAATAGCAGTGGCGAAGGAACCCCATAATAAATAAAGAATAAAAACATCCGTATTATTAAAAGGTGGTTATGCCGCTGCTGCCCGGAATCTGTTGTACCGTATCTTGTTTACAGTATATCTCCCTCCCAAGACTCATTCGTGGTGCTTCAGATTAATAGTGGCATAAGTTTCCATTCAGTTTGGTGGTTTATAGGCCACTTGTGTTCGGTAATGTCTCATATATTGTCAACACTTCCCACGCCGCATCCCGATCCACTCTATCAAGGCACTTTTTTTCTTCCCCCTCAAAGCTCCTGATGTGGTGATGTACAGTCGCGGCCAAATGTTCTGTCTCACCCTCCCCCCCCCCCCCTTGACAATAAACACATTTTAAAATAATAATAATAATAATAATGATAATGATAATAATAATAATTATGATAATAGTAATAATGATGATAACAATAATTATGATAATAATGATAATGATAACAATAATAATAATGATAATAATAATGATAATAATAATAATAGTAATAATAATAATAATAAGGATAATAAAATTCTAGTGTATTGTATATTTAATTAAAACACTATCGTTCCCCCTTTTTTTTTTGTGTGTGTGTGTGTCATTTTCTAAGTTATACAAAATCAATATTGTACTATGCTATACAATTACTAGATATATACTGAAGGGCAGGAGAGAGAGAGAGAGAGAGAGAGAGAGAGAGAGAGAGAGAGAGAGAGAGAGAGAGAGAGAGAGAGAGAACTTATAATGCCTTCAACCGTACATACAGGTTTTATTATTTGGCAGGTGTTTCCCAGCAGCTTCAGTTCTCAAGGTAAACATTTGAGCTTGACACTCTATTCCCTCACTAAAGTCACCCTGATTTTGGTCTGCCCTATGTCTGTCTGTGTGTGTGTGTGTGTGTTTGCTATCGTTCCCACTCACATTTTCTCCTCTCACCCACACTCTCCTCTTCCTGCTATTTAGATGTAGAGTAAATTTAACACTCTTAGGCTCGTCTGACGCAAATGTGTCGTCTGTTTAAGTTATAAGGTTTTCAGTAATTCGGTCACCTCTGGCTCCACGTCAACTGTCCCTCTTTTCATTTTATTTCCTTCCTGCTTGCTGTTACACCTCTCTATCACCTTTTCTCTGGCGTTATATGACCTCGCTGTTGCGGCGCCTAATATCAATCAATCAATCAATCAATCTGGCTCCACGTTTATTTCAACTTTATTAAGATTATAATTCGAGTATTCACAAGCCTTGCCTCCAACTCGTAATCCTCGAAATTCATCCCTTGATTCGAATCCCGAGTGAAGAGCCTTAGTTTGCTATGCTATGCTATGATAGTTTCTTTCAACAATGTGTTGGTCTTAGTTACTCGTCCCATCTTCAGCAATGTACAGTCGGCGGCAAAAGTTGTGTCGCCTCTCTCAATGATTCTTGAAGGATAACAGAAGGGATAATAATCAAACCAACACATTCACCATAAACAATTACAGTACACAGGGGGCGAACTTAATATATTTATCTGATTTTCAATTTACCAGCCTGGGAAGATAATATTTGTTTCATACAGTACTTCATGACTTGGCAGATGTGGCGACACGACTTTTGACGCCGACTGTACACCTAAACCTTCTATATACATAACATTTGCCTCGGGTATACGTGATGAAGTATGGTATGTAAAAATCACGACAACCCCGAAGGATTATCATTCTTGGTTTTCGTTCACTTCCAAGCTGCTTCACCGACCGGACCTTTTTAGTGGAGTGATAATTTTTGTGACGGTGGAGTGATGATTTTTGTGACGACCAACTTTATGATATGAAAATAACAGATACTTTGTAAGACATATTATAATTTTTTTCTTTTTATTGATAATGACGCAAAGGCAGTTAGTTCAGTGTCCCGGTATCTGTTAGGAGCTCAAATTTATTTCTGCTTTTATTATTCATGCACCTTATTAATTGATAGAATAAATTACTGTGAAATAATATCCCATGAATATTTTGAGCTCTTTATCACTGGTATATTTAAGTAAGCTGTTCAAACCTTAGGCATTAGGTAAATTTATGTTTGAAGGTGGAAGGTAGATTAGGGCTTCGAAGTTTGCCAAAGGTCTTCGATTAAAATCAATATTAAAAGCATCAAAAGCATCAGAGATTTAGTGAGTCTTCCACTTCTACTACCACCAAACCAAACAGAATGTGTCTAGGCATCTCGAACGATTTTGGACAAGATTTTTTACCTTTTATAAATCCATAGCATTCAGCCTATGAATGGTATTAAACCAAATGATTATAAGAAAGACTTGAACATTAGATTAAGGGACCCTGTGATGTAGCCGGAAACGTGGAGGTGTTTAAACAAGTCCTTCAATTACTGACACGAAAAACCACCTATATGGAAGGAGTTAGTTTGTTTCGTAGTGTTATCTGGAGGAATCATAAGCCCCCAATTCTCATACACGATCACAGGGTCCTTAAAGAATAAATCCATACTGGTAACAAGGTGTCTAATACAGCAACTGATACTAAACTAAATTAAAACTATACTTACCTTGAATCAGGTTATAGGAAAATACTTACAAATTCAATATCAAATACCCCCTTTATAACATTTCGACTATATATACTAAAGCGAATCAGAAAATGACCCTTCCAACAAGTATACAGATGATCGAAATTTTTTATCGGATCTCCTCCTCCAAACGCTGAAATAAATAGCCGAGTATCAAACCCTGCTTCCCCTGGGACCTACTGAACCTGACCCCCACGTGACCTTGGTGGCCCTGATTACCTCACCACCATTACCCCTGGCTAGACGACCCTGACCTCCCCCTCTGTAATATTGGCCACAAGATTTCGTACACACCCTGTTGTTTTCAAGGGTTTAGAACATGTAGAAAATGTAAGACTACGTAATTGTAATATAACATTTTTATATTTATAATGTTTGTCGTTTTGCAGTCACTTTGTCACTTGGTAGACTATATAATAATTGCATTACTTCCAGAATAATGACCTTTTTCTCCATATGGCCTGTGTAATAATACTTGTGGTCATCGGTACACCCACACCTCCATTTTTTTACACTGTGGACTGACCCTATCTAAACACTGTGGCCTGACCCTATCTATACACAGCTAGAGGTTTTGAAGGCTGGCCCGTGGATTCTTTACTACGGCCATCCCAAAAGCTTCATCCACAACAACCATAACCATAACAATGATAATAATAACAATAGCATCAACAACACAACAAGAACAACCACTACAGCAGAAATGACAACAACAATATCAACAACCACAACAACAACAACAACAACAACAACAACAACAATATCAACAACCACAACAGCAAATATGACAACTACAGCAACTACAGCAATAGGCGAAACTTGTGTTGAACTCTGAATGCCTTACTGATACACTTTCTACCACCACCACCACCACCACCACCGAATATCATCCAATGCAGAGTTGAATAATTTTGGGTTGGGTTGAAAACACCTACTTAAGTCTTTGCTCTATGATGATGATGATGATGGTGGTAATATAAAATGAGCGAACGAACGACCAGACTAGATAGATACCTGCTCTGTGAACATGAATAGTCTGAATATACTCCCAGAACTAAATATACCTGCTTTGTGAACATGAATAGTCTGAATATACTCCCAGAACTAAATATACCTGCTCTGTGAACATGAATAGTCTGAATATACTCCCAGAACTAAATATACCTGCTTTGTGAACATGAATAGTCTGAATATACTCCCAGAACTAAATATACCTGCTTTGTGAACATGAATAGTCTGAATATACTCCCAGAACTAAATATACCTGCTTTGTGAACATGAATAGTCTGAATATACTCCCAGAACTAAATATACCTGCTTTGTGAATGTAAACACCTGAATTTTACATCCAGATAATAATGTCATACGAGCCAGACGTGAGAGTTTAACCCGAGTTGAGAATGCTTGACTCCTCCACGGCTAATGACACCAAATGAGTCACTCAGACGTGAGACTCCACTCCAGCAGCTTGGATTAACTCGCCCCTCCCCACCGCAGGCAGGCAGGCAGTAACCTCAAGAAGAATAGAGAGGAAGGAGACGGTTTAAAGCCTCTTTCTTCTTAAGGGGAAACGTGAGGGTGACAGAACTACTCGTCTTCTGCTGTAATGGCTTCTATGCAGTTATGATGAGTGGTAATGAGGTGTTTCAAGCAGATAAACAACATTTTTACTAATAAGGGTTCTGTTTCGTGGTATAGTTGAGAGAGGAATAAGAAGTCCTTCAATTATTCCCACGCATTATCATCTTTTTAAGTTAAGCAAAAAAAAAAAAAAAAAAAAAAATAATAATAATAATAAAAAAAAAAAAAAAAAAAAAAAAAATATAATAACATGTTCGATCGTTATAGCCAATGGGAATATTTCAATTGACCCAACCCTGAGTGACGAGTCTGGGGTTATTAACTTCTCTATCTTTCTCTATTCGTTTCTATTCTTCTCTGTTCTTCTCCATTCTTCTTTTATTTATTTTTCACTTTTCTTATCTATTCTTCTCTCTTCTCTTTCTTATCCATTCTTCTCTATTCCCTTTTCTTTTCTTATCTATTGTTTTCTTATTTATTCTTCTCTCTTCTCTTTACTTTTCCATTCTTGTCTATTCTTCTCTGACGGTATATTGACAA
>JAWQEG010004962.1:0-27500 GCA_033782935.1 Petrolisthes cinctipes
CACCAGAACGTCATAAGGAAGGATGGCAGTGTGTCGCCCAGCACAGTAAGAAACGTTCGCCAGGTTCACGTTTCGTCTCTGGTGGCTCTTGAGAACCCTTCCTGACGGCTTGGGTGGTGTAGGTTAGCGATATACAGGGGAATCACTGTAAGTATAATGCAGTCTTAATTGATACACTGACGGTCATGAATATTGTGGAAGTGCAAAATATGTTAAGAGTACAAATGCGTTCAAATAGTGCATTTGTCGCGGCTTCTAGCCGCTTAAATTGTATTTATTGGTTTGTGAAACCAGTACAGCTGGTTGCTATAGAATACGCCCCTTCACAAGCCCAGGCCCCGTGTAGGCATAATCTGGGTTGGAAGGGTCAATTCCGTGACGTTCATCAGAAGTAAATAAAAATTCAAATCTGGCGCTGTACTGATAGTGGAGCCACCTGGAGGTGGTGAGGTGAGGTATTAAGCCCCTCCTCCGCTGAATACCGCTCGTCCACTCAAATGAGAAAGAAGTGAGTGTCTGCCGCATCGGGAGGTGGGTGGGACAGTAAAAGCTGTACTGGTTTCACAAACCAATAAATACAATTTAAGCGGCTAGAAGCCGCGACAAATGCACTATTATTGGTATAGTGAAACCAGTACAGCTGGTTGCTAAGCATGCGATGCGGTAGGTGGGAGGTGAGGTGGAGGCAATCACGTGCTAGTTAAGAGTGGTTGAGAGCGGAGGGCAGGAAAGGTAACCGAGCCCGGTGAGGCAGCAGCTAACGCCCCTCCCGACACTGGCTAGGTGAAACGCCGTGGTGGGGGAGAAGTAGCGTATACCATAAAACCGTAGACCATTCTGTTATAGACCAGAATTGTTACACATAAAGTCTTTATAGGTAGACTCAAGGGTTCGGGTCTAGGAGAGGAGGGGGGAGGTTCCCATGGATACTCTCCCCCCCCCCCCCTTTCCTTCCCCCCCCATTCCCCCCCCCCCCCCCCTTATTCAAGTCTTCTGAGTTAGGGCTATGGCCCTCGCTCAGGTAATGTAATCCCGAGGGGATGAAGGAGGACACTAGGATCCAGATATCCTGTGTAATAATATCTCCTGTCACTCATCTTAGTTAATAATTGTTTGGAAAATGAATACACAAGAATTCCGTAACAATGTAATTTATTATATATTCTCTTTCACCATATGTACACGTGAAGAATGGGGATGAGTATGAAGCTGTACAAGATGTGGATGAGGTCTGGGATGATGTGACGGGACTTAAATCACCCGACCTTTTCTCTTCGGGCGGCCCCTCCCCCCCATGTGTCTCCCGCGGGGACCCTGGGGAATAGGAGGTGGAGTACCCATAGCCACACAGGGGGTAGGGGAGAGCGAGTGGAACAGGTACCTCGTCCTGAAGGAAGAAGTGGACGCCCAGCCCCCTAAATCCCTGACCCTCTCCACCGAGTGAGTCCTGAGGAAGGCGAGGGAGGCGGCCACGCCCCTAACGCTGTGAGCCCTCGGGGCGTGTCCGGGATCCCCGTTCTCTATCACTCGGCAGAGAAGGCGAGCGATTGACCTAGGGAAGAGAGGGTTACCGGACCTAGAGTTGTAGAAGAGGTGGTCCGGAGAAGCCCCTCTCGTCGCCTCCACGTATGCAACAAAGGCGTGGACTGGGCAGAGGGGGTGGAAATTTCCATCCCTCAGGAACGAGGGTACTGCGAGAGGGCCAATTCTGTCGTCAGCCTGCTCGTTCTTAGCTAGAAAAGCAGGGGAGGGGGAAATGGTTAAGGAAGTAAGGTTAGGGGTTACTGAAGAAAAGGCTGTGTGACGGGTCAGGGCTGCCAACTGAGAAGCCCTGTAACCTGTAGCTAAGGCGAGCAGGAAGAGAGCTTTCTGGAGGAGGTGACAAACCTCCAGAGGGACCCCCTCGAAGGTCAGGTAGGAAAGGACACGATGAAGGGACCAGGAGGGTGCCTGGGCCCGGTGAGGTGCGGTCCCCCGCCCGAATCCCCATCCTCAGGAGAGAGAGAGGCCTCTCCGAAACCTTAATGTTAAAACCCAGGAGGAGGGGATCAGACAGGGCTGCGTGATGCGCAAGCACCGTCGCCGGGGCCCTGTTGGTGGAATCGGCGAGCCACGTGAGGAATTCCAGGACTGTGTCCTCCGAGATGACCCTGGAGGGGTGTCTTCGTAAGAAGTCCTGGAATCTTTTCCAGCACGATTCGTATTGTCGCACCGAAGACTGACGATGAGCCCTCAACATCTTGTCCACTGTCTCCTTAGTGAACCTTTTGCTGAGGACTCCCCGTAGAAACTCCAAGCGTGTAGTTTCAGTGACGCTTGGAGTGGTGCAGACAGGGTGCTGGAGAGGCACGCCGATCCCAACTGAAGGGGATGCGGGCACCACCGGGACAACTCTCCGAACCACGGCTGTGCTGGCCAGCGGGGGGCTATGAGGAGAACCCTCCCCCTGAAAGTGCGCAGCTTGAGGATCGCCTTCAGGAGGACTGAAGTGGCTGGGGGTGGGAAGAGGTAGAGATGACCCCACCTGTTCCAGTCCTCCGTGAAGGCGTCCGGGCCTCCCGCCTCTGTTCTGGATGAGAAAGTCAGGAACAGAGGGAGTAGGGCCGTGGATGGGGAGGCGAATAGGTCCACCTCCGGTGTCCCGTAGCGAAGGCAGAGAGACTCGAACACAAGGGGACGCAGTTGCCACTCGACTGACGTCCCCCTGAACCTGGATAGGGCGTCCGCCCAATCGTTCTCCCGCCCTGGCACGTAGCGGGCCGAGAGGTGAATGTCCCTCTTGGCCGCTATTGCGAAAATCTGTTCTGACAGGGACAGGAGAATTTCCGACCGTACGGTGCCCTGTTTCTGTAGGCACTGCACGGCCGCAACGTTGTCCATATCGAAGCGGACGCCTATCCTGGCAAACTGAGGGTGTCTGTTGAGCCATTCCTTCGCTACCATCAACTCCCGGGCGTTGATGTGCAGTAGCCTTTCCCCTTCCTTCCATCCCCCGCACCGTTGATGTCCCAGGCAAGACTGGTATCCCCAGCCTACGTCCGATGCGTCTGTCGCCACCGTAATCCCCGGGGGAGGGAACACCCAGGGGACCCGCTGACGCAGGGCACCGGGACGTAGCCAGGGGCGAAGGAGGCGGTGGAGAGAGGGGGACACTTGCCTGGGAAGGTCCCTGTGTGTGGGGGACAGGTGGAGGTTTACCTCCCGCGTCAGCCTCCTGTGTTTCAGTCGTCCCAGGGGCATTGCAGGGGCCGCGAAATTTAGGGACCCGAGCAATGATTCCCACTGGCGGCGAGAGAAAGTACGGGAAAAATGCGCCCGGCGGACGTGGCGGAGGGTCCGGCGGGCGTTGTCTGGAGCGAGAGAGAGGGTGGCCGAAAGAGAGTCCCACTCTATTCCTAGCCAACACAGCTTGCGAGTGGGGGTGAGAGAGGACTTGGGGATGTTCAACAGAAACCCCATTTCCTCTAGCACTCCCCTCGCTACCCGGACGTTGTTTGCTACCTGCTCCTTGGAAGGGGCGTGAAGCAACCAATCGTCCAGGTACATGAGGGTGGGGACACCCGCCTCTGCCAGACGGGATGCCACCACCCTCACGAGTTTTGTGAAGACTCGCGGAGCTAGAGAAAGACCGAAAGGGAGCCTGGTAAACTGGAACGTCTCGGTCCCCACCTGGAAGGCCAGAAAGCGGCGAAACCTGGGGTGGATCGGGACGTGCCAGTAAGCATCCTTGAGATCCAGGGATGCTAACCAGTCTCCCTTCCTCAGAACTGTGCGGACCTGAGCAACCGAAACCATCCTGAAATGTAAAGTTTTCACGAATTTGTTTAGCTTGCTCAGGTCCATCACCAATCTCGTTTTTCCCTGATCCTTTTTGGGGACCGTGAATAAACGAGAAAGAAAGACCCTTCCCGTCGCCCGCTCCACTACCCCTTTTTCCCGCATTTCCCGCACATGCGGGACGACCGAAAGTGACACTTTGGTTGAGGCAGGAGGTAGACGTAGTGGCTGTAACGGGAGAAGACAGGTGTCAGTGAGAGTACCGTTAATCCTAATCCCCCGGGGCCCGAGGGACCCGGGGTGGTTGGGGGGAGAATGACAGGAGAGGCAGAGATTTTGACCGCAAGGGAAAATCTGATTTTGACCTAACGGTAGCCCAAGGACGGGATTAGGCATAATTCATATGTCAGACAGTAAGGATGACAGTTACTCACCGGAACAGTAATCCAGGGCCATGACAGGCCCTGGCGAATTATCCTTGCTGCCCAGCCGTGGGTGGGCCAGGCTGCTGACCACCCTGTGAGGCAGCCCAGAGTGGGACCCTCAAGTGGCGCGGTCCTTCTGGGAGGGGTGGTTGAAGGACTTGGGCTTCGCGAAGGGCTTGGCGACCTGTCCCCTTCCTCGAAAAGGCTGCTGGCCCCTCTGGGAGGGCCTGTTGTGTGCTCTCGGGGGAGTGGGATAGGAGGGCCTCGGTAGCCTGGAGGGCTGGGAGGGCCTCCAGGGCTGGTAGGCTGGTCTGGCTGGCTGTGGGGCACGTGGCCTACGGACAAACAGAACGATTAGGACCCAAAATAGACCCGAAAAATCCTTTCATTTCACCCCGTGACAACTCGGGTAAGACGAACACGAGAGGTACTTACTTGGAGGTGGAAGGTTTTGGTAAATTAATTACCGTTGGGAGGGAGGCGAAGATCGTGTCTGTCGCCGGTTGGTCAAAGAGGGCGGGGGACAAGGGGACAGCTCGTACCACTCCCCTGTGTGCCATTTCTGGCGCAGATTTAGCTGCCGCTTGGCGGGCTGCCAGTCTCGCCTCGGCGAACGCCTTCGCCTCCTCCCGCATGAAGTGGGTAGCCATTGCCGCCACGCCCTCCATCACGGTGGCCATGGAAGAGAGGGTGTCACTGTAAGGGGTAAACAAAGAAAGAACCGAGCGAACCCGGGGATAAGTACCCGGGAGTAACAGGGAGACCCTTCACCCAGCATCCCTACAAACATGATACACGAGAAAGGTACTCACGCTAGCTGTACACCCGACATCTCGTGGTAGGAGTTTGTTAGGGCGTTGAGGCAGTCCCTAATCAAAGAGGCGGCTGCTCCCGTGGAGATGGTGTGGGCCAGCTCCAGACGGGTAGCAGACTCCGCCTGCCTCAATTTACCATCGGGCTCCTTCAGCTGATAGGGGACCGGGGGCTCCTTCTCCGTCTTCCACAGGCACTCCCTCAAGCCCGGGGGAGCCCGGGAATGAGGGAGGATGACGGGGAAAGACGGAGGAGGGGGCTTCCTGGGCGCGTTGTTCCTCTGGTGGTCCAGGGACTTAAGGAGAAGGGCTGGAATATCCATGTCCCCTTCACCCTTATCCCCCGGGAAGTACGCGTCCGGGGAAAGGAGGAGAGCCGTGTTACCGTGTGAGCGGTCAATCCTCCAAGCCCCGGACAAGTGTAGCTGGCTGTACTCCACCAGGAAACCCATCGCGTCCAGGGTAGCCGCAGAGGACACCCTAGCTGAAGTGGGTAAGGGCGCTGAGATAGGACGGACCTTGTAGAAGGGAATAGCCTCGCCCTTCTCATCCGCCCCCCACTTCACCACGACGTCATCCCTCCGTATCCACACGTCTGGTTGAGCTGTGTCCGGAGACCAGGCCACCAGTCTGCCCTCCTCCGAAGAGTGGGTCCAAGCAGGAGGAAGGAGAGACCAAGAGTAGGGAAGGTATCCGTCTCCTGAAGGAGGGGGTGACGGGGACGGGGGTGCGGAGGTAACCAACTCCTCAGCTACGTCCCCCGACGGAGACTCGAGCCTTGGGGAAACGGGAGGCACGAAAAGGACTCCCACATCCCCGGGAGGACTCGAGCCCTCGACGGGAGCAGCAGCGGGAGGCGGGGGAACAGGAGCGGGTTCCGTAGCGACAGCCTGAGGTTGCGCGACGGAAGCCCCAGGAAAAGCGTGAGGAATAAGGGTGTGGAAGATTTTAACTATCTTCCTCGACGAGGGGCTGTCCCCCCCCCGCTTACCCCTGCGGGAATTGCGGGCGGGCGAAGGAGAGCTCCCCGACGACGAAGAAGAGGAAGAGGACGACGAAGACGAGGAGGAAGGAGAACGGCGACGAGCACGGGACTTCCTGGAGTGGCGGGACCTTTTAGCCGAACGCTTGCGTCCTCTAGAGAGGCCTGAGGAGCCAGCTCTAGCAGGAGGCGAAGCTGGGGGTTCCCTGCTGGGCCCTTGTACCGGTGAGGCAGTCGGGGGAACCAGCGCGACAGACTCGCTCGCTTCCCGGGGGGATAAGCCCCGAGAAGGAGTCGTAGTACCGTCTAGGGAAGCAGGCTCAATCTCTCGGGCCTCAGGAGGTTCTAGCCCCTGAGACTCCGAGAGACAGGAAGAAGGGTAACGGGTCCTGAATAAACCCAGGTCCGCTCCCAAAATCGGGTCCACCCACGCCAAAGAAGAACCGTCTCGTTTGTGGGCCATTCTCCTAGCCCTCGTCCACGCCATACGAAGAGAAGCAAGGGCAGGGAGTTTGGAGCGGGCAGAAGGGGAGGTAACCCGACACAACTCAGCCCAGGGGCGGCACACACCACACGCCAAAGGGTCGTAACCCAAGGGAGTGAAGCAGGGTGCGTGAGGAGAACAGTGCAGGTGTCCGTCAGGCGAGACCCGCACGGTACATCCTGAGGCAGCACAAAGGGCACGAGTAGGCTGGGGGAGAAAAGAATACACAAACATGGGTTAACACGTGCAAACACTGGAACACAAACCCATCCTCCCCGAAGGAAAGAAGCGCGGGACACGCCCGCTGAACCTGGGGACCAGAACACAATCCCCCACACTCGCGCAGCCGCCCAGGGAAAAAAACCCCGTAAAACCATAATCGTCCGCCACATGGAGCGGGTAAAAAAGGAGGCCCCCCCGGACCGATGAACCAGAAGGAGGGGTAGGAGGGGACCCGATAGCCTGAGAAGAAACACTCCAGGCTGAAATAATGGAAAAAACCCCAAAATAAAATAAAAAACCCCCGCTCGGGAGAGGAAGGGAGAACCAGGGCACAATTCTCCCTCCCCCTTACCGAGAGGGGACACATAATAATCGGGGGAGGTAAGAGGAAGGTCTGCAAAGACCCCATGTGGTCACCACGTGGAGTGGGGAAGTCCCACGTGGAACCCACTAATCTCGCTAAAAACCCCAGAAAACCCCGATAAAATACACATGAAGAATGTACTAGTGGCAGGAGGGACAGTGAAATAGGGGACAGACGGAGAAAAACTCCGAAAACAGGGGCTGAAAAGCCCCCTTCGCTTAAGGAAAGAACTAAGTCCTAACGAAGAAAAAAAACCCCATAAACACATAAAAACCCTCCTAGAAAACACACAATATACATCTGCAAAGCAGGCCAGCCACTAGAACACAAAAGAAAAATTAGCAGGAACACGCGACACAATACCATAGCGTAGCAGCGAGGAGCGTAGATGTTGACAGGCGTGTGTTCCGCGACAGAGTGGACGAGCGGTATTCAGCGGAGGAGGGGCTTAATACCTCACCTCACCACCTCCAGGTGGCTCCACTATCAGTACAGCGCCAGATTTGAATTTTTATTTACTTCTGATGAACGTCACGGAATTGACCCTTCCAACCCAGATTATGCCTACACGGGGCCTGGGCTTGTGAAGGGGCGTATTCTATAGCAACCAGCTGTACTGGTTTCACTATACCAATAATCGAATATTCACTCTTAGTTGATGGATATAAAATGCAAATGGATAATATAATGCAAATGTCGTGGTGAAAGGTGACAGACTTCTTCCTCCTCCTCCTCCTCCTCATCTTCCCTCCTGTCACCGTCCACTCCGCTTCAGCTCTCGTGTCTAATAATCCTCTCTAATTCCCTGTGACCCTCCACTTCCCCTCAACACTATCCCCCCTCTAGCCTCCCTCCCTCTATTTCCGCCTAACATTGTTTTCCCTACTCTCTCTCTCTCTCTCTCTCTCTCTCTCTCTCTCTCTCTCTCTCTCTCTCTCTCTCTCTCTCTCTCTCTCTCTCTCTCTCTCTCTCTCTCTATTATTTCCACCTAACTTTATTTGCCCTCACCTCTGCATCACCTACTTCCTTATAACATCATCTCCCCTTCATTGTATCCTTCTATTTCCTCATAACACAATTTACCCTGACCTGCCTCCCTCATGTTCCCTCCAGCTCTTGAATTTCCTTCCCTCCTGTGCTTCTCCATTTCCCTATATCCCCTTTAACTCTCCACCTTCCCTCCTGTTGTAGCTCCCTCCTTCCTGTGATCCTGACGCCTTGCCTCTCTTCCGCAGCCAATGGATATGCTAATGAACTCCTCTACGATGTTTGGGTTCCAGTCTTACCATTTTTTCTTTTTATCCACACCTGTCCCCTCTGCTACTTCTATTCCTCCGTCCTGTTATCGTACAACAAACATACGCATATCGGCCCAAAGATATTCACATTATTTAATAGTGCATCGATTTGAATGGAAGGACGACTGGATAATTATGGTATTGTACAAATATACATATTTTAGCCCAGTGTAATGGTGTGGTGTAACAGATTCGTCGAATGATAATGGTAATGGTGGTGGTGGTGGTGGTGGTAGTGGTAATGGTGGTGGTAGTGGTGGTGGTGGTGGTGGTGGTAATGGTGGTAATGGTGGTGGTGGTGGTGGTGGTGGTGGTGGTGGTGGTGGTAGTGGTGGTAGTGGTGGTGGTGTTGGTGGTGGTGGTGGTGGTAATGATGGTAATGGTGGTGGTGGTAATGGTGGCAGTGGTAGTGAGGTTGTTAAATGTAAGTACTAGTGAAGGATTTAAACGACTTTGGAAGATGCAGATTTTCCGTCCATTTGTGGGTGTTTGTTTGTCTTAATGATTCTCGTTTAGAAGAAGAGGAATAAATATTTTCTGTCCAACGAGTCAGAGGGAGTTGAAGGTTATATATGAAATTGCCTTAAGAGTGATACTGAATACAGCCCATAGAATTCTATCTGATATTTATATAACTATCCCCCTCCCATCTCTTTCCCTTCATCCTTCCCTCCCTCGCTTCACATCCAAACCCATCCCTTTTCACTTCCATCCCTGTCCCTCCTGATTATTCTATCTTTCACAGTATGTATCTGAGGTAATGTAATATGGTATTCTTCGTCAATGTTTTTCGTTTGGTATACCTTGGTGTAATGTTTCTGGTGTTAGTTCCACAAAACTTGGTGAGAATGTTTGTAACACTAATTTCGTAAGGCCAAGGATACAGACGGACAAAGGTTATTATTATGTTACAATACAAACACCCTAATGTACAGTACAAACACCATAAATGTATGCATAAACCCTCTGTAAGCTGTTTCCGCCGGATTAACCTTCCTCTCTATTTCTTCCCTCTTTGTGTTGTACAGGCAATGGATATGTTTATGTCATCGTGTACGGTGTTCGTGTTCCTGTCGCTGATGGAGTACGCTGTAGTGAACATCATCCTGGGTGACATGGTGGACCAAAAGGCACCACCACCAGACGAGAACATCATACGTCGTGTCACCAGGAAACTCACCGTCCGTCGCCCAGGCACACCCACCACACGACGCAGGGTGAGACACCTCTAGGACCACATACACACACACACTCACTCACACAACACCTATTCAGTCATGATACACAGCTACAGCTTCAGTACATCATCACGCAAAGGACCGAAACAATGTATGGAAGCTTGGCAATTTAACTTACTAACACAAGTTTTCAGAGCATCACTTTGTAATTAAAGTATCTCTATTTATTTTTTTCAGAACTTTTCATCGATATACATTTTGTATCAAATATTTATATTATAACAAAATAAATTTCCAGTTCCTTTATGTGTCCATCTAATGAATTTTTACTTTCTTTATGCTACCAATTTAATGCGAACAATAAGACCACAGTATTAATGCAAATATTTGCTGGAAACCATATGACATGTCGGAAAAAGTATCTGAATTTTACCCTTAGACAGAAAGAGTCGTAAAATTAAATTCCATTACCATCGAACCGCTGCTTATACTATATATACATTCTTATCAGTGTACATTCCGGGGAAAACCACGTATACACCACTATTGACTATAATTATAAGGAGCGAGTTGATTCACGAGGCAAATATCATAAGACAACAACTACGAAAATTGTTCCCAAGAGTGATAACATTGGTTCTTGTGTCCACAGAACGGCGGGGACGTGACTCTGCAGGAGGCTGAGAATGGCGGCTTCGGCGACCCTGATGGTGACCCCAGGATTATACCTGCCCCTCAGCCCATCCCTCACGCCCATCACCAGCACCCACACCACGCCCACGTCCCCGCTGCTTCCCCTCCGCCCATAGGTCTGTGCCCATCTAAGTATGGCGGCTCCACACCCAACCTGGCCCGGTCCCTCGCTGCTGAGATGAAGAAGGCCAGGGAGAAGGCCATCTTGGTGGATCGTTTCTCTAGGGTCATCTTCCCTCTCAGCTTCACCATCCTCAACCTCCTTTACTGGGCCGTCTACTTCGAGTGGTAACCAATCTACCTGTTGTTTCGAGTGGAAACCAATCTACTCATTGTATTTCCAGAGGTTACCTATTGACTATCAACATATGGTTACCAATGTGAGAATGGAAACTCATCTGCCTATACGTAAAGTTGTAATCATTTACTTCTCGTGATATCCATTTCTACATCGAGTGACAGCACACCTACTTCGAGTGACATTATTCTTCAGTCTCTTCTACTGGACCTCCTGCTTTAAGTGGTGTCCAAAAAAAATGTGTAATTCAATGGAAACAATTGAAATTAATTGGAATAGACAACAATCCAATTTGAATAATACTTTTAGTGTCTAACAAACTCAGCTCATTTTGAGAGTTAATCCGTCTGTCTCGAGAGTAATTAAGTTCTGTGTTCCACTTTCCCAGTTCAAAATACAAAGAGATCGTCTATTACACCGCATCAATAAACCCCGTAACTGTGAACTATACCATAATGTCCCACAAGTGCAAAGGAAATATTTAAAGAGAAGTTATGCTTAGGTAATTGCATGAAGGACACAGACAATCAATCAACAGCCAGAGGATTCATCAACGGGAGAGGAGGTTCTGTAACATTCACCTTCCTCACTTTCCTCTAATCTTCAAATGACTCACACAAGATCGACCTGGTGATCAGTGGAGCTTTAGTTTTTGCCTGGCGATTCGAGGAGTTCAGTCTGGTGATTACAGTAGATATAAACTTAGTAATGCATCACTGATTGGAAAGAAAACATTATTGGCAGTGAAAAAACAGATATGGTCGGAGATGAAGATAGAATAATGAGATAGTAAACACTGAAGGAAGACTCTAAGAATAGACCTGAAAATTTTAAGATGAGATTTTCTTGTTGGTGAATTGGGAGGCTACTGATTCCTCCTAACTATACCAGAAAACACACACCCTCAATGGTACTAATAGGGGATCTGTTGTTTGGTGGCATAGTTTGGATGAATCACAGACCTTCCAATTCACCAACAAAAGAATCTCACCTTAATGTGATTGATTTCGGAACTTAACGTATGTAAAGATCTAGTAATTATTGCCTACACCTCTTAGGGCAACTCTCCACTACATTGGTGATGAATGGAACTCTGCCTGGTGGGGAGTCAAACAAGTCACTTGCTCACCAGAACACGTCCATTGTTGTGTGTTCCCCCCGTCCCCCCCCCCCACCCCATGCCTCACTCCACCTTACCTCCCCAAGCCTCATCCACCGTTTTGTTCCCCCACCCCCACCCCATGCCTCACTCCACCTCACCTCCACCCACCTCATCCACCGCTCTGATTCCCCCGCCTCACCCCACGCCTCACTCCACCTCACCTCAACCCACCTCATCCACCACTTTGTTCCCCCTCAATATTTCCTCTTCTCTCCTCACCTCTTCCATCCATCTGCTGCACCTCACCTCACCTTCACCTCTCCCCTCCCTTCTTCTCGACTCACTCCACCTCATTACCTCACCTCCTCTCCTCACCTCTTCCATCCATCTGGTGCACCTCACCTCACCTTCACCTCTCCCCTCCCTTCTTCTCTACTCACTCCCACCTTATCTTTCGTCACCACAGCTTGCATTACCACAGCTTTGGAGGAAGGGGGAAGGGATGATTTCTTCTTTTTCTTCTTTATTTACTCCTAAACAATTCTTTGTATATAATCTCAATCGTTATCACTATTACACTTAAGGCATTTTGCATAATTTTCATTCATTTCTGTATATCTCATCTGGTTGAAATGCTGCCGGCCAGCGCTAAGTATAGACAACAACAACTTTCAATCTAAAAGAGTAGAATACACTAATATATTTGCATGGCTAACATTATCATTTTATCTTATATATGAGGCGATTTGAGACATAATTGACCAAGTGTAAATCTAACTTGTCTTCTGCTCACTAAACACTTGAAGGGTCTCCTGACTCCAGTGTGGCGTTATCAGTGTTCAGGTGAACAAATGTTGAGTGACAAGCCTGAAAATTATTTGTTAGATGATGCAGAGATTAAAACGTCAATATATATATATACTAGCTGCTCCGCCGCCCTTCGGGCGGCTAGGAGCCGCTAGCTCCTGCGGAGGGCTGGCGGCCTGCGGCCGCCCTTCCACCGCCCTTCGGGCGGTTTGGAGCAGATCGGGTGGTGGGTGGATAGAAGGAAGGGAAGGAGTGAAGGAAGGGGGAGAGGGAGGGATGGTTTAGTGGTTAAATAAAATAAATGGATGGATGGATGATTAGTAATAGAGGTGGGTGGGTGAATAATTGGAGGTATTAGTCGTTTTCAAATGTTTATTATATCAATCTTTCTCCCTCATTCAATAACTCCATCATTCTAATATTAGCATAATTAATAATATTTCCTTTTTTTTCTATTAATTGCGTCACTAAGCATTTTACTGAAGTGCCTGCTGGTAAACGACATTTTTCACGACTCCGGTTGACGACAATAAATATGGCAATAATGAAAATCAATTTGACAAAAGTGAAACTCTATAGGACAATAATGAGAATCAATATGACAATGGTGTTTGATACTGGAGCAGGAATCAAGAGCTCAAGAAAATATTGTACAAAATATTGGTATTTATTGAAAGAATTACCGTTTTCCCGGTAGTTTGCCCAGGTTAGGTCCCGGTAGTCTGATGCGGTCTAGGTAAGGTCAGGTAAGGTAAGGTCAGGCTAATTTCAAAATGCCCCATTTGAATATGCCCTATCTTGGCAATAATGAAAATCAATTAGACAAAACTGAAACTCAATAGGACAATACTGAGATTCAATATGACAATGGTGTTTGATACCGTAGCAGGAATCAAGACGTCAAGAAAATAAGTTACAAAAATATTCTACCAATCAGAAAATAAATATGGCAATAATGAAAATCAATTTGACAAAACTGAAACTCTATAGGACAATACTGAGAATCAATATGACAATGGTGTTTGATACTGGATTACAAAAATATTCTACCAATCTGAAAATAAATATGGCAATAATGAAAATCAATGTGACAAAAGTGAAACTCTATAGGACAATAATGAGAATCAATATGACAATGGTGTTTGATACTGGAGCAGGAATCAAGAGCTCAAGAAAATAATGTACAAAATATTGGTAATTATTGAAAGAATTACCGTTTTCCTGGTAGTTTGCCCAGGTTAGGTCCCGGTAGTTTGCCCAGGTTAGGTGCCGGTAGTCTGATGTGGTCTAGGTTAGGTTAGGTAAAGTCAGGTAAGGTCAGGCTAATTTCAAAATGCCCCATTTGAATATGCCCTATCTTGGAAATGGGGCATTTCCGGAGGAAATGCCATAGAAGAAAATAGTCTTAGAATGGTCTAAATAAGTGGGTAATGAAGGTAGAAAAACGGTATGCAATAACGGTAATTCATTCAATATTTACCAAAATATTATACCAATATGGTAGAAATCAATCATAAAAATGGATAAAATGTAATAATATAGGTAAACGACAATATACTTACTGAGATAAGGCATAAACAAATCGAATAATATCCGTGCTGTAGCCTAAAATATGTTCATGAGCTGTTGATTTCTGGACCAGTATCCGATAATTTAATAATAGAACACGTGTTCTCATTTTTAGGGGGGTTTTAGGGGTAACTACTTTATTACTCATGGCGCTGCTGTACGCAAACGAGTGGACATAGGAAGCTTTAGTTTACAGATTCTGGTGTGTAAAATCAAGCTCTACAAGTCTGTAAGAAAAAATTTACCTAAATGAAACTTTAAAATTGACCGTGTTTTTGCGGAAGGCTGAACTGTGGTATGGTGAATCCGTAGATTTTTTTCCCTGTATTTTATTATTATTTCGCTAGCACGTTTCGTTATATGTGGTTTCGTTGTATGACCCCCCCTAAACCTGAACGGGATCAAGACTCACCTACATGCAAATTTTGAGGACACAAAGTTGGACGGTTTAGGCGTGCATCGCGGACACACACACACACACACACACACACACACGCAGACAGAACCTTGCCTTTATGTATATAGATATATATATATATATATATATATATATATATATATATCCAACACTCACGATTCCTTATTATCACATTTTAAGCATACAGTAAATTTATCACCACCTTTTTACCCTTTCTCCTTGTACATAGTTGCTTATATTCATGTTTTAGCGTTAAGGCGTCATATCATCAATCAGTAATGCGTCAAAACATTTTCTTTCACTTATTACGGACTATTTTATAAGTAGCTACAATGACAGAACTGAGACACAAAACCATACAGACTACACATTGATAATACAAGTCATTTGTTTGGGATGAAAATGGAGAGCTCCTGACCTCTCCAAACTTTCAAACAAAACACATCCCAAACTCGTATACTGAGGTGCAGTACAAGTCTGTTTTCTGACATAATATGTAGGAATCAGTTGCTCTGCAAATTGCCCTCAGCAATGATGAACCACTTAAGGGTGCAATACAGTGTTGGTAAATCTGGAGCAACTGATTCCTCCAAAATACTCCAGGCAACAAACCACCATTATTTTGTTAATCTGGTCCTGATTCCTGGCATACTTTGGAGGAATCAAAACACTCTAATGAACCCCCTTCAATGTCCCCAACCTTGACGCCAGAGTACCACCCCCAATAAGGGCGAATGGTGTCCTATAGTGAGTACAGACTTTGAACCATATCGCAGTGCTCATCCAGTGTCCACTCCAAACTCAGCTCTGTTAGTAGTGTTTACTTCATTAAATGAGTTTGTTAGGACAGTCCCCGTAGTCTATAGTTTACTGTAGGCGACTCGCTGTAAATAAGGAAGTGCTTCGGTATAAGAGATTGATTTTGTAGTAGTCGAGTTTGGAGGTATCGGTAGCATAATTATTATTCACAAACAGTATCTTAACCCCTTTCATTGAGTCAAGCCACTTCCTGGTTCTACAGTCGCTTTTATCCACATTCTGACATACACAGGACAACTCATTATATTATCTATATCCAATTACAGTATAATTATATATATTGTATATTTTTCGTCTTCCTTTATTCTGCAGTTATCAGCCTCATGCCTTGCCTCATCCTATAAATTAACACTATCCATGCACAAGGTCCCAATCTACTCACACAATAAAGTCATGTTTACTCTTCCATCTTATTTACTGGGACTTATGATATATATATATTTCATTCAGTGACTGGTTCCATACATTTTATATATATTATTTTTTTTCCTCACTCCTCATTCTCCTCATATCCACCTATCATTACCTTCCTTCATCCACTCACATAATCCTTTCATTCCTTCATTCATTGACATATCCAACTAACTTTATCTTAATTAATCCATATGATTTCAACTTAGTCTTTATTCCTTCATTCATCCACACTTCCAGTAATCCATTTTTTGTATCAGTATTCATTGGTTTATCGTCACAGTTGCTTATCCAAATTATCCAGATGTATTACTGTAACTCACACATCAATCAATAATCTCTCACTGTATCATGTCATCAACTCACGTACTAGTCACATCACACGAGAGACACGGGTTTAGCGTAATATAGATGGACTTAGTCTGTTTTTATATATGTGTTGGTGGTTTTCTAGTCATTAATGGAGATAAGTTTGACATGTCATAAGTTTTAGTTTTTTTTTCAATATTAATGATGGTGAGTGTGATGTATTTTTATTTCGGTCTTTCAAATTAATAAAATATGAATTTGTTTACTCTCTACATATGTGTACATTACATGTATGTTTGGAAATATTATATTGTAATTATTAAGTATTTATTGTTGAAAGGAAATATATGATGTTATTACCATAAGTTTATAACTACCCAGAGTCGTATAAAGTTCTAAACAGAGACACAAAGTAATAGTTTCACACTCACAAAGCCAAATATTTATTTATATGATAGTTTTCAATTATTTCAAGGAGTGAACTCTTAATTAAGAAGTAAGATGGTTGTGGTAAAACAGAGAGTTACAGATTTTACCACACTGTGCCAAGAAACATGCTCCCTCGGTATGTTTATGTACTCGTGTGTTTATGTACTCGTATTGAATCGGGTTGATGCAGAGAGATTGTTCTCACCTTGGGCCTGTTTGTTTCAAATTCGATGCTGGTCATTGCAAGCAAATACTGGAAAGATACCCCAAGCTTTCCAAGGATAATGTATATTTATATATATATATATAATACCATATAGGATCATATTTTATCGACATAATTATAAGGCTATGTGGAAACTACTTACCTTGTGTGTCTGTTAATGTAAACGTTTTCTTTGACAATACGACTCTGAGGTAAATATGCATAGGATAAGCTTTCGTTCTCTTTCTGTATCAACTAAAGAATATTTAAATAGATTTATATGACCAATATAAACAGATTTTAAGATTGTATATATATGATGACAAATTTAGTGTTAAGGTTACGTATAGAAAACCATTTGAATTAGACTGAAGATTTGGAAGGCTGCAGTCACTACTCTTGTGTGTGACATAAATAAGAAAGTCTAAACAGTCTTCAAAATACCAGTGTGTACTGCTGTGCTGTCTGAAACAAAACAAATAATATGACAGTGAACAGTTAGTTTCCTTGTACCAACATACCAGAATATAGCAACTTCCTTCAAGATCCAAACAGAGAACTGATAACCAAGTAAGGAAAGTGAGAAACAGTGCCTGAAGCCGCTCACCGCTGAAGCAAAGGGCTGTCTGGAATATCATGAATGTTGTTGACGATAAAGACACATTACAAAACCATCGTACCGTCGTCAACACCACAGACATTAATAGTGTTGACGATAAAGACACATTACAAAACCATCGTACCATCGTCAACACCACAGACATTAATGGTGTTCACGATGAAGATACACTACAAAACCATCGTACCGTCGTCAACACCACAGACATTCCTACATACGGCCCTGATTGTCATGGTTACTCACGAATTGTGTTATCACTATAAGGATTGTCGGTCGGAGTCTGGTTGTCTCGTGTGTTGTCGTGTTGGAAATCTAATCATGCTAAATCGGGCTATAAAACCTTCGAAAAGCCTCGCAAAGAAAATATAAAGTGGAGGGAGCAGCAGTAAAAAATTGGCATCAATTGTATTTTATAGTGAAGCTTTAATAGTACGTTTGTGTTGATGCCAGGACAAGACACTGCTGAACACTACTATGAGAGAATTTATGTGATATTAGACATTTTCTGTACATATGTGTACGTATGTTCCAGCCTGACAATTCGTTGAAAGGACACTGTTAAAGGGAGTAATGGATCGAAACTCACTCCCTCCATGTGCTCAACGGCAAGTGCTGTGGGTTCAACTCCATTTTTTTTCTAGTGGAGTAAACCATTTTTTTTGTTTCTCTGTTTAAGATGTACAGGCTTTAAATATATATTACATTAAATTTAAAAGTCCAAACGCTTTCTGCCCCACCTCACCCAAGCATCTCTCCCTCTCCCCCCTCTCCACACCCTCATCATTATCATCACCATCATCATCACCACCATCACCACCACCATGATCATCATCACCACAATCTGTGACTCACTCCCTTCCTTGCCCAAATGCATCTGCTTGGCCATGGCTTATAAGACCAGTAGGCACGCACCAATAGTTTGTACTGTACATACATACATAGGAACACCCGCCGATGCACTCAGACACCATCCCAATCCTCGCACCTCAACGATACATCATAGAATATAAAGGCAATCATAATCACATCGACCACACATTTTTTGAGTACGATGAGAAAATGTAAAGATAATAGCAAGCCAGCACACCAAACACTTCGACTCCTATAACAATTTTCTTAACACTTCATTTCTTTAATTAATTATTGCGGTCAGAAGATTCTCACATTCCAGTCCAAGAAAGTCTTAAATTTAGGGACCCTGTGACCATGTTTGAGACCTGGTGGCTTCTGAGTCCTCCTGACTATGCCATGAAACAAGCTTCTTTAATGTAAGTGGTGTTTCGTGGCAATATTTGAAGGACTTGCCAACCTCCAATTTTCTGACTACATCACGGGAGTCTTAAGGCATTTTAGGCATACGAAGAGGGAGATAAACCTCGTGTGTGACCTTCTTGGAAAGTTAATTCTTAAGAAAGTTTAAGCACATATTGTTACGAGCTAAATTCCTCTTTACGAGCTGAATCCGTCTTTCACTTCCAATGCCTCGGTATGCTGAGATATATTCCATGCAAGGTGTAAGTTCTGGTTCTCCAATACACATTCCATCACACCATACCAAGTCGATGGCCAGAACTAGTTGTTGTCACCAGGCCTTTTCACTCTTAATTAATCCTCTGAACTTCATTAGCATTAGGAGTTTTTTAAGCTACAAAATACAACCATAAAACCGCGTTACATTTTTGCTGGGATTATAATTATGCAAAGCTTTCTGAAATCATTAATGCATTCAGTATTTTATAAAGTCGCTGATGTAGTGAATAAGGATTTGTCTGCTTCTGAAGTGAGAAATGAATAGAAAAAGTCTTCATATGAGGAGAAGTCTGTCTAATTACTGACGACGTTCCTCTTCAACTTTTTCCATTGGGGTTGTCCTTAACCTAATGATATCTTCTTCAATTCAGCTTTCCCCTCTGGTGGTGTTTTTGGCAATTGTTTACTATTTTCATATCTATAACTGACTGTATCAAGGGTGTAGTGCAGTGTTGGTAAATTTGGAGCAACTGATTCCTCCAAACTATTCCAAGCAACAGACACCAAATATTTTGTTAATTTGGTCTTGTTTCCTGGCATATTTTAGAGGAATCAAGGCACTCTAATGTACCAAGTGTAATCTATCCCCTTAAGAGACGGAATAATGGCAAGCAAAATATATATACAAATGCTATATCAACTGTGTAAGTTATTTTCTCATTCGAATCAATAAAACTTCAGCAGCAAGAATGTAGCATTTTAATTAAATAACATTTGAGGAGGATCCCGTTCGATAATGATTCTTTTCTGTTTCGTCATATATAAGCGTCCCGTTATGCTCTAAATGCCTTCGAACTAACCAGCAATAGCGGATAATTATGTTGTCGATAAATGCTCCTCCTTCAATGGCGTTTAAACTTCGTCATATTTCAGTGATTTCTACTTTATGAAAACACACAACCGACAGAAACACATATCAACAGACGAAATATGACAAAGACTTGGGTACATGAAGGTAAATGCAGACACTTCCCGATCAATGACAATAACTTCAAACAACACGTACTCCCACGACATTAATCAAGGCACCCTGTGATATGGTCAGCAAATTGAGGATAAATGCTTCCTTCAGATATTGCCGCGAAACACCACCTATATGGAAGGAGCTTGTTTTGTGGCATGGTCAGGGGAATCAGAAGCCTCCAATTTTCATACACGATCACAGGGTCCTTAAGCAAGCCGAGGACAATAATACATCACGAAACTGTAATAGCCATGCAGTTGAAGTTTGTGAACACTCATTATTAATAACGTCATTACTAAATAATTACTCCTTTACAAAACATAAGTATGCCAAATAATACTAGACGGAGCTATAATAATATTTACTTCTGATATTATCCAATGAATCCTGACGTAAGGGAACTTCTGAGGATAACAACTCCAAATGTTAAGTTTCTATAACACACACAAACAAAATATCGTAACAAAAATATCTTGTACATGTTATCCTCTTTCATACTGTCTCCCCCAAGGCATATCACCAGGCGTACACACCGACCAACTCACTCACTTGTCCATTCCCTCTGCTAAGCTCAAACATTATCACCAGTAAATACTAAATATAGTCATTGATGTATATTCACATTTACACACACACACACACACACACACACACACACACACACACACACACACACACACACACAGACACCAGCTAACATGGAGGAATATAAGCAAACTCACTAACCACCCTTTTATATTCAGTAACGTGTACATACATAAAAAAGTAAAATAAAATACGAAATTGTAATTACATGTCATTTTATCAAGGTCATCGGTTAATCTCGCTCCCACATGAGACACCTTTACAAAAAAAATGCTGGTTTTGCAGATTCAGATTCAAATCCCAAATTCTAATCACTTTTCGCCAGTAATAATCCTAGATACCACATTGGGTAATCCTGCTAACGAACGAACGAAAAAATATACAGATAAACAAACTGAAGCAATCTCTGGCTGGCGGTGGTATTGAACGGACAGACATGTACATTAAATATATTGAGAGAACAAAGAGAGGCCAAAAGTGGAGTGTGTAGAGAAATGTTGGGTTCTAGTTTTGCCCCCATGACAACACATCATCTTCAGCACACCCCTTATCATCCACCACCATTCCAATACATCACACAACATCACCGTCAATGAAGAGTAGTAGCTTAGAACAGATCTTTATATATAAATCATAGATAAAGCAAATATATATATATATAAATAAATAAATATGATTGTATACCTCTTTGTTTCTTCATCTTCCAAATTCTGAGTTGTTATTGTTTTAATAATTACAAACCTAGATAAATGTATCCAATGAAGGCAGCTTGTATTATATTTTAGTAAGTTTAAATGACACCGCTGCATGCAGAATTTATTCAAAGAATAACCAAACAAAAGTAAACCAATGAAACTTGTCACATTGATCCAAATCCATTTACTTATCGATAATATCACCATAAAGGTTCAGTCATAGAGAGCGAGTAGCGGTGTTATTCAATCTACGTGTTCATGTATATTTTTATCTTTCATTGAGAGTTACCTTTTCATGCTTCTGACCTGTGTCTGAGAGTGTACAGACGGGAAATATGTATCTGAACACATAACCGGAGGTCAAATGGCTACTGGTGAGTCTCGTATATTTTAGAATAACTTAATCATTACGATATATCCACCAAGAGAGTTCATGACGCTTATATAAACATTCATGATATCAATTATTATCTGTAACACGAATCATGACACAGAAGTTACTCCTGCAATCATTTTACTATTGAAAGATTTGCCAGATGCCACCTCGGCCTTCGATAAAGTGTGGACATTACAATGCTTTTCGAAAGTGCAATTGTAATTCATTATTATTTGACCTAGTAAAGATAGGAGGAGTAGAGTAAATACACTAAAATCTTGTTATATTTACTGTGTTATTATTATCATATTAAGCAACACAGTAAACCATTGGAGAAATAACTTTCCATCACTCCACTTACCCTATCGTGGATGGACTAGGAACTATGGATTACGATTGTACACTAAGCTTCAAACCCAGCTTAACCCAGGAAGAATTATAGCAAACTATTTTTCTTTATCATGCCTTCTTGTACGCTGTATTGCCACTGAAGACATTCTTGGAGTCCTTTGCTCGTGTTGGTTTTATTGTCCTTGTCTCTTGTGCATGTAAGGAAACTTGTGGTGATGTGATTTTACAGTGATATGAGGTGAGATAATGTTTTGATACTGAGTAGTATTTTGTTCAAGTCTGCTGATGAATGGGTGTGGGGTGGCGTGGTATAGTGCTGTGTTTTAATTATTATGATGTGGTGTTGTGAGGTGGTGTGGCATTGTGGAATGGTGTGGCGTTGCAAAGGGGGGTTGTGTTGTGAAATGGCGTGAGTGATGTAAGATGGTGTGATGCTGTGTTCTTGTGTAATGGGGTGGTGTTGTGTGTTGTGATGGTTTGCCATGGTGCTATGTTGTGTGGAGAAGTGTGAAAATGAGAGGCAGAGTGGTATAGTCAGCTGGTGTGAGGTTGCGGGACAATGTAGTGTTCATTCTTGATTATAAATCCCAAAAATTAAACTGCAGACGTTCAAAAAAGAATGCAACAATAAACAATATAGAAAAAAACAAGCAATTTCAAACTTAGGAAGAAATTCCTGGTCTTTCCAGGTGAGACAATAACAGCTACCCAGTGTGAAGGCAGAAGACAAGTCAGGAGGAGTTAAAGTCAAGAACGTGAGGAGTGAGGACAAAGAAGTGAGGAGCGAGCAATGAGAACAGAATAGGCAGAAGGAGTGGGGAAGGTGGAGTGAGGGAAGAAAAGTGAGGAGTGAGTGCAGAGAAGCAAGAAGTTATGAGGGTGCAGGTGACGAGAAATGAAGTGGGAGGAAGAGGAAGAAACTGGAGAGAAAGTGTCAATAGAGTTGGAGTGAGAAGGGCAAGGAGATCGTTGTAGTGAAGAAGTAGAAGGTGATATGGGGATAGATTGGAGTGGTAGAGCTGGAGCGAGTGAGCAGGGTAGGGCTGATGTATGGGGGGCTGGAGAGAGCTGGAATGAGGAGCAAAATGGGGAGAGGTTAGGTGGACCACTCATTCCCACAGTCAGATCTGCAAGGCTGAGCATTGTCTAGTCACGTTTAAGTATATTAATCCTATGCGGCATATTGAACTATTAAAAGAATACTGAAAAATATATGAATATAGTATATGGCTTGTACCTTTTTTCACTAATCAGGAGTTCCCACAAAACAAAACTAAACTAAACTGAGGTTGCCTATAAATATTTTGTCATAGTTTTAGAAGTCAACGACATATTACCTCTTTAAGAATGTGGTGTGTGCGAATACTTAGGTGTGTGGGTGTGTGTGTGTGTGTGTGTGTGTGTGTGTGTGTGTGTGTGTGTGTGCCGAATCTGCGAATGTACTATGTTTTAAGAAATGTGATAAAGTGGAAGCATAAACGATCTGACCAGACCAAAGCAATCTTCCAATAATAATCCATGAAAGTCTTAATTATTCTACTCTGACCTGACTTGACCCGGATTAAGGAGGTCATAAATATATATATATATATATATATATATATATATATATATATATATATATATATATATATATATATATATATATATATATATATATATATATATATATATATATATATATATATATATATATATATATCTACGGGTTGGAGTGCTATTCATTTCTCAAAACAGACTACCTCCATAAAGGAATAAGGGAGCTCTTTTGGTGGAGTGACTAAGGGGTTACGTATAGGCTCCCAAACACCCACAACAAAATGGCCCCCTTTACATTCTTTAGGATAACATGATATTTCAGGGCCACCTCCTGCACATCACACCTACGGCCACTATCTATAAGGACCGGAAAGCTACCTTGGTGCCCAGCAGGTGTACTACATCCCAAAATCTAAGGCCTAATTAAGCGTGTGCAATAAATTTGACGCGCTTAACCAAGTTTGTCCAATTTCCTTACGGTACTGCTGCTTGCCAGGAGAGAATTACTCTGTGTGAGTTGGGAGAATGAAGGTAATAGGGAGTTTGAAGGGTTGGATAATGGGGAGTTGGGAGGCTGGAGGGAATGGGGAGCCGAATGGTTGGGGTAATGGGAAAGAATGCATGGAGAGGGGAGGACATTGAGTTTGTAGATATGAGAAACGGATGATGGGGGTAAATGTTTCTGTGTTGATAGACGAGTGTCCTCCAGCATGGTCAAGGCCTATAGGTAGCTATCCAAGCCTTAATTGATCTAGCGCATTAACACACACACACACACACACACACACACACACACACACACACACACACACATCAAACTCAGTAACACATCTACACTTTTTCATTTAGTGCTCAAGTCAGTCCTCAACACACACACACACACACACACACACACACACACACACACACACACACACCCGACATAAAGGCTCAGTGGTTGCGAGTGAGAACCCCAGACATCCATCACCATCACCATCGACAGCACATAAATTTACGGTCCACCCCAGCACTCGCGAAATTTATCAGGTGGGAGGAGGCAATATCGGTCTGCAGGCGCGACACGGAAGGGGCCGGATAATTCAATATTTTCTCCTCCAAGGCAATTTGTGAGACAGACGCAGTGTGTGGCTCAAAGTTTCTAATTTGATTTCACTCCTGGAATGATGTGTCTGACTGATAAGCATTTTACTCTTGGGGATGGTATGGCGTGGGATGAGGTAGATATTATGTCTCACTCTCAGGATGGTATGGTGAGTGAAGGGTATGGGATCACATAGTGACTGATAGGCATTATAATTGTTTTGTGGGTTTGAGGTTTACAAGATCTCAATACTTTTGTTAGGAGAAATAACTCTTGTGCATCTGGGACTCGTACAAACATATGATAAACATATGCTAAGCACAGTTGCGTGATATACAATTGTTTTCCCAGTGTGGGTTTGAAGCACAGCTTTGTTTTTGGTATGGTTTTTAGGATATTCCCCATAATGTTGAGCACTATGATAATTAGATTGAAACTTTATGACCTCCATGTCTTGTTGCTGTTGGCAATACATGAAATATTGGTGTAACAACTAGTTAAGAAACTTAAATAATAAATGGTGCCGCAATATATATATATATATATATATATATATATATATATATATATATATATATATATATATATATATATATATATATATATATATATATATATATATATATATATACACACAAAATAAAAGATATATAGCATTCGGTCACTTTAGTTCATGAGTACTTCTACGAAGCCTGAATCCTGAGTGACAAATCTGTTATTGTTAATTTAAAGCCCTGCAAAGTGCACCTCAGTAATGGCTGCGAGCTGACCAAAACACAATAATCCAAAGGGAGGTAAAATATTGGCCAAATGAATCACGTCAAAAACTAATGGAAGGAACCTCAGCACACCCCATAATTATGTTCACCTCTTCCCCACATTTCAGGCAGGCAATTTAAACAAGTTTTCTCGCATGCTTCTTGGGACCCCAAACACCCGGGTCCTTCGAGAAAGCGTCAGTTGTGTTCCAGATTGCCTTATTTGTTTAGAGTTTATTTGTTTTACTTACCTCTCTGTATTTTTTTTTTTTTTTAAGTTTGTTCTATTTTTGAGGTAGCTAGAATTATTTTGGATGAGGCGCGGATGTAAAGAAATTAGATATACTATGATTATCAAGTAAAGAGAGTGTACCTATCCTAGAGTAATGTTTACGCATAAATCTGTATGCGTATATGAGAGTGTAACTGTGTACCTGCTTATGTGTGGGTGCATGTCCCAGTATGAGAGTGTAACTGTGTGTAGGCGTATGTGTGGGTGCATGTCCCAGTATGAGAGTGTAACTGTGTGTAGACGTATGTGTGGGTGTGTGTCCCTGTATGAGAGTATACCTGTGTGTAGGCGTATGTGTGGGTGTGTGACCCTGTGTGCGTGCGTTATATGTTCATAGCAAACAAGAAACGAGTAGGAGGTTACGAGGTAGGATATAGGCGAAGGAGGAAAGGTAGGCGTTATAAATGACACAGGGGGATAATGAGCAAAGGAGGGAAGGATGAGCTGTGTGGGGTAACAGAATGAAGATAATGGACAGGTTACACGAGGGGAAAGATAGAGAGAGAGCATGAGAGGAACGGTAAAAGGATGAGGCGAGGAAGCAGGAGTGGAAAAGGGGTTGAGAAGAGATATGAGAAGGAGAAGATTGAAGAGGAGCCAGAGAAGGAGAGGCGGGACACTAGGGAACGCGTAAACAGAGAGAGATGAGCTATGTAAATTAACCCGAGTTGAGTGGAGCAGGTTGACAGCACTCCAGACTTAATTATTTCCTTACTTAAATTAACTTTATTCACATTAATCACGCGAGGGTTGTTAAGGCTTATAACCAGAAAGAGTTTAAGGGGATTCTCTGCCGTGAGTGAATCTGAGGGTTACTTACTACCCCAGATTATACCTGGAGACAGACTTAAACTTCAGAGTACCAGTAGGATAAGTCGTGTCGTGTGTATGTGGGTAGCAGTTGACCTGGGCCACGGTAAACGAGCTTGATGAAGCCTATGTCCAGTGTCGAAACATTAAAAAATAAAAAATAAAATAAAGTATAGTATTGAAGAATCAGTGGTTATCTTATTCGTTGACAACAGATCACCCCTTAAAGCTATATGATGACAGGAGTTGTTTATTTACGATCTATGTCCCCAGTACTCGGAGATAAATTGGATTACTCGTTTAATCTACAAGGTGTGAAAAAGGTCTGGTTTCAAGCTCCCTTAGCCAATCTCTGCTTTCCACTCCAGACCTCTGATCCCTCTACCTCACTTCTCATTTCCTCACACTGCAGCCCTCTCATCCCTCTCCCTCACCACTCATATCCTCACACTCCAGACCTCTCATCCCTCTACCTCACTACTCATTTCCTCACAGTGCAGCCCTCTCATCCCTCTCCCTCACCACTCATATCCTCATACTCCATCCCTCTCACCTTTCGACCCCAAGAGCCACTCATTACATCACACCCCATCCATCTCACCTCTCAACACCAACCCACTCATTACCTCAGACAGACTCCATCCTTCAGACCCCTCTCCCCCCCTAAAACGCATTACCCCACAATCTAGCCTTCTCACCATCTCCTCAACAAGATCTCACCGCGCAAGATTCCCGGGAAACTTTTTCAATTATGCATATTTTGTAACGAGTAAGTCATGTCCTCAAGAAGTCCTCAGTTGGCGTGGTGATGTTGGTGTGAGGGAAGCAGGTCGTCGGTGATAAGAGGAAGGAGGAGAGTTTAAGAGGGTGCTGGAGTAGGACGACAGGCTTGGGGGGGGGGGGGTTAGGGGGGGGGGGAAATAGGGGGACAGGCTTGGGGGGGGGGTTGCGGGAATAGAGGGACAGGCTTGGGGGGCGGGGTGGAATGGCTGTCCCCTATTCCCGCACCCCCCTAACCCCCTCCCAAGCCTGTCGTCCTATTCCCACCCCCCCCCCCGACCCCCCCAAAACCCCCCTAAACCCCCCCAAGCCTGTCTCCCTATTCCCGCACCCCCTTAATTAAAACAATGACGGTCCACCTCCCATCTCATAGTTTTCATTTGTTTATCTTCTTTCTCTTGTTTCCTTACGTCTTCTTCGGTGTTTTATTGTAATTTCTTTATTTTCCATTTTCCTCTGTTCTCCTGTCTCCGTTGGTTATCTTTCTCTCTCCTGTTGTTTCCAGTGATCATCTTCCT